>JAYKAV010002779.1:513329-548853 GCA_035582835.1 Phoebastria nigripes
GTGTGTGCTGTGTTTTGGGTTTGGTATAATAGGAGCGTTGATGGCCCATTGATGTTGTGGGTGGTGCTGGGTGGTGCTTGCACCGGGGACTTTTCTGCTTCCCATGCCCTGCCAGGTGCATGGGAAGCTGGCAGGGGGAGCATAGCAGKGGCAGTTGACCCAGCTGGCCAATGGGGTATTCCATACCATGCGACGTCATGCTCAGTATAAAAACTAAGTGTGGAGGGGGGCTCTGGGTTCYGGGATGGGCTCGCGGGTTGCGGGCACGCGTCGGCTCAGCAACGCGTCAGTTCGGTGGGTGGTGAGCAGTTGCATTGTGCATCGCCTGTTTTGTATATTCTATTGTTGTCAGTTACCACTGTTATTATTACTGTTCTACTTTGTTTTATTTCAATTATTAAACTGTTTTTATCTCAACCCGCGAGTTTTCCTACTTGTGCCCTCCTGATTCTCTCCCCCATCCCACCGGAGCCGGGGGGGTGAGCGAGTGGCTGTGTGGTGTTTAGGTGCTGCCAGGGTTAAACCACAACATACTGAAGTCCAGGTAGACCACATCTACCTGGATGTAGCTACCCCTGAAAATAAATCTGTATCTCTGGTCACAATACACTCTAAATCAATATCTTCTCAGCAACTAAAGAAACCCAAACCACACCAAACCCCAAAACCCTATAACAACATCTAGGAAAGAGAAACTAAATCCCATGAGAGTGCTATTTAACAGGAACTAAATGAAGCATTTAAAGGGAAGATGATTTCATGCAGGCTGTAGAGTTTTTTAAAATGTTAGTAGTAGATACTTAAAATAAATACATGCTGCTGATCAAAGGTATTCTGAAAGAAGGAAGAAGTCACTGTGGCTGAAAGTCAGCTTAAACAGCTGAATAAGTGATCTCGGTACACAGAAAAAAAAGCTTCAAGTGGAAGATATATACAAATTAAGAAAATTAAAAGCGTATATAAAACATGACAAATTACATGTAAGTGTAAGTTACAATAAGGCTGAGAAAAAAAGTTGTAATAACTTTCTAAACCCCTAAAAATTAATTGTTTTAAAATTTATAACTCATCAGGAACAGAAACTTACTGCAGAGGGGAGTCATGCCTTAGTGTGAGTTGGCTGAGACTTAACAAGTATGTGAATAAAGTGACCTGGTACACATGCATGGCTTTTCAAAAAACTTTTTCACAAAGTGACTCACAAGGGCTTTAAATGCTCACAAGACTTTGAAATAAAAGGATGGAAAACAAACAGTGGAAGAACATGAGCCATTTCCACCATGAACAGAGGTTAGCAGAAAGCTTGCCAGAACCTTTCCCTGGGTTCTAGTCAGCTCAAGATATTCATATATGTTCTGGAAAAACATAGTGATGAACAGTGATGTTAGAAAATTTTCAGATGATAAGCAGTTGTTCAAGATAACCAAATCTAAAGCTGTTTGCAAGATACTATAGAAAGTTGTGAAGTGAGGTCTGTCACTCCTATGATTAATGTTTTGTGTCCAGTAAAATCTAAAATGTAAAATGTAAAATCTAAAATGTAAAATCCCAGTTTAATGTTTGATGGGCAGTCTGTCATCTAAATTACTTTTTTTTTTTTTTTTTAATAGTACTGTAGCTTATCTTCTGTAGACAGAACTTGCTTCTCTTACAAGATGCAGGAGTAACAACCATATTCTTCTGCACACTAACTTTCCATCAAAATTTAAACATAATAGAGTTTTTCTGTTAGCCAATACACAAAATGTTTTTAAAATAATTTGTCAAAATATGGCATTAACTTCAATCTTGAACTGCATAGTAAAACTAATAAATGCTAGTGGAGTTTCAAGAGACTACGAAAATATTTTATCCCAGTAAAAAATGTCAGTGAGGTTGGTGAAATTGATCTTTTAGCCTACAATGAGTTCTGAGTGCTCTTACAGAACTCCACTGAGATCAGGTTTTAAAATATAAATATCAGCTGTTTCAGTGGTAGTAGGTAGGAAGCGTTTCTGTCTATGTAAATTAGAATCTTCTGTGGTCTCTCATGAGAACTAAAAGGATTTGTTACTGTGGATTCTCATATTTTCTGCTAGTAACAGAGGTGTCTTGTTAAAAACCAGTTTTATTAAGTCCACTTTTGAAGAACTATGCTTTAATCATAGGTAAGATAACACACAAGTTCTATGTGCAATAAGGCTTTCTAACAGTATCTGAATATCCAGATTACCTGATGCCACTGCATGTTTATCTCTGTCTCTCTAGCACTCCTCTCTTCTTGAAGGTAACTCATGACTACATTACCCAATTTCAATCAAATTTGACTGAAGGATAGAAGTCTCAAAGGTATTACCAGCCCAACAGCTTTATGGAAATAAGTAGCTAAAAGAAGACAAATTGATGAAAGGGAGCATTCACCAGCATTCCAGTGAGGAATTAGCTATTCATCTGGTCAACCATCAACTGGGTGGCAGCACCCAGAAGACCAATAAGCGTAAGCATGTTAAAGAGCCAAAGAGACTGCATATCGCTCCGAAGAAATTGCATTTCCTGCCTTTATTTTGAATTGCAGGCAAAATAGCAGTAGTGAGAGACATGGAAAAAGCTGAGTATGATGATGTGGGGACCTAAGGAGCATCAGGGAGAACCTGGAGGAGAAGAGAGCATGGGAATGAACTCATGGTATTGCAGGGAGATATGTTTGGAATTGGGAACAACCTGGATATGCTATAGCATGTAGGTTCTTGGAAAAACTAAGGGCACTGTCATTGAGTTGGTGGGGGAAGAGTAGATATTATAAATGGGAGTGGTGTGTGGTTGGGAGGGACAGCTGGAGGTCACAAAACAAATTAATGCAAAACCACTGTTTACAGAACAATTTGTCTTAAATACCTCAATTTGATTTGAACACTCTTTAACAAACCAGGTTAGGGGCAAAAAAAAAGAAAAGGCTGAATTTACTATGATCAAAACAGATAATCACAAACTGAAATGTCATTCGGAAAATAAAATTTTACAGATCTCTAGAAACCCAATACAAGACATAAAACTATTACCTGAAAAATATGACAAGTTTTTTAACGGTACAGTTCAAGCTGTGTAGAATCAAGCTCTGGCTAGGCTCGTACATTGTTAGGAAGAAAACATTTTCAATTTGTTTCAGTTTGTTGTGACAGCACACAAATGTTGCTTCCTTAAGCAGTATATCTTTGTCTTCAAGGCAATGCTGTGTTTCTGAAATGCCTCACAAAGTTTGGAATTCATAAGCTAATGCAGTTTAAGTGGTCATTAGCTTTTGAAAGAATGGAAGCTATAAGCATTAAGTGTGAGATTTTTTCAAAGATTATGTTAGTATTGGAAGTAAAAATCAGTGTGCCAAGGTCATGTTTATGGATGATAAAGATACTGGAGGATATATGGAAGTCTTTTTCAAAAACAGAAATTATATGGTTCCTGTAAGTCTTTACTAGATAAGTTTATATGTGATATCTGGCGTTTAAATTAACAATATCAGATAGCCCAAAGAAATTTTGTGTTTGTTTTATTTTTAATTTACCACAGCCTTATGTTCCTTTATTAGCAATACCATTAGTTCTTATAAATAGTGACCCTACAGCTTAACATGATGGATCATGTCTACTCTTTAAAGAAACACACAGTTGTAACTTCTGCTGGTACTCAGGTGGATGGTAATTAATGACTTAAAAAGAAGGAAACTGAAAATACCAGATGTTAACAGAAACATGGGAAATTTTTGGTAGTTTTACAAAATATTTTTTAAAAAGTCTTACTGGTTACTTTTGAAAAAGTGAGAAGAAATTAGACATTTGAATGATAGCCAAGGGGCTTGCTTTTGCTGCAGTATCACATTTCTACCTGCAAACCTTCCGTTGTTTCGTTTCTGAATTTGAAGTAAAAGGTGACCAACTATTTAAATACTTGGGATCAAATCAATCCCTACTGTAAATATGTTAACTCACCCCAACATAAATACATTTTTAAGAGGAATATAAATACAAGAGTTCTTATACATAGTAAGCTGACTATTTATAGTAATGCTTAAGTAATTTTTTAGGGAAAATTGTTCGTTTTTTAACAGCCCAAAAATGGTTCGTTTGAAATATTTCTGCTTGCTTATTTTTCTTCCTTGGAAAAAGTGTTCCATTCAACATGACAGATCTGTTAAACCCCAAGTTAAGTATTTGGTCCAGATTTATCCCACGGGCTTTAGAGATATAAGATGAAGAGTGAAGGGCTTTTACAGCTGGTTATTTCAGCCAACTAAGGTCTTAATTGCTCTCAGGAGGCAACTTTCTTTCCATTAACTTTAGGATAAGCCTAGAATGATTAGGATCTTAACATAGGATCCTCAGTTAAGTGCCTACACTTAGCTGGGATGAATCCATATTTTTAGCTTTTTAATCCTCTCTACTTGAGCTAAAAAAGGGAAGGGAAGGGAAGGGAAGGGAAGGGAAGGGAAGGGAAGGGAAGGGAAGGGAAGGGAAGGGAAAGGAGAATAAATTACACATGTATTAGAAAAGAAAAATTGTCATATCCACCTTCAGTCTCCCCTGTAGCTGGGATATTCACCTTGGACATTATTTCCCTAGGCAAATGTGAAAGATGAGAACTCAACTCTACCATCTCCTACCTATGTTTTATCTAGAGCTGCAGTGAATCATTCTGGCATTTAAGGTACACTTCTTCTTTCTCACTGCTCCTTAGAGTTGCTGAGTGATTCTTCTAGGCAACGCAATGGACAAACACCATTCTTTCTGGGTTGCAGTAGCAACTGTAACTATGGCAAAGGGATTTGGATGCTTTTGTTGACAGCTGAAATACCATTCTTGTTCCACCTTTTCAATGTGCTGGCTCTTAACTAAACTATATGGTATCATCTGGGATACAGTTCTATCAATCCTTCCTTATAATGTTCAGTTTTTCCCTTATATAATTAAACATCTGCTAAAGCACTAGCAGGACCTGAGTCATTCCATTTCAGAATTACTTTGACTTATAGTGAGAGGGATGTTCTGCCAAGAAGTGGAAAATCATTTCAGATCCACTGTATTCCTGATGTATCTAAATCAACATATGTCATCTCCCAGGTGCATGTGCTTAGATTTTTTCACTAATTTCAGAGGACTAATCAAGACATAAGACTAGCAGGACAACCTTAGGATTAGGTCGGGTGTCTTCAAACGTTTGAAAAAAAAACTACAGAGAAATGATGAATGTCTATGATTTTAACAATTAATACTGTAGAAAAGTGAAGGATGTGTTCTAATTAAAATTGTCAAAAGGCAATAGGAAATTGAACTATCAAATTCAATTTAAACTGTTGCTACATAAACCAGACCATTCTATGGCATGTTGTGACTGCTATTCAATGGCAGGGCATTCAGAAGTCCAGAAAACTTTAATAAAATCGGAGAAGTAGACTACCAGATGGATCAACGTTTTCCCATAGTTTGGAATTACCTACCCTTCACAAATACTTACACACATTAATTAACCAACACTTAGAGCACTAGACCTGCAATCAGAAGAGAATTTGGTATTCAGTATGAATAGTATGGTTGGACGCCCTATTAGTTTTAGGAAATCAACTCTCAGTGAGTCAGTTTGATTAGCAGTACAC
The DNA here is from genome assembly GCA_035582835.1 of Phoebastria nigripes. Lineage (NCBI taxonomy): Eukaryota > Metazoa > Chordata > Aves > Procellariiformes > Diomedeidae > Phoebastria > Phoebastria nigripes. The sequence continues at coordinate 518,953 of JAYKAV010002779.1, forward strand.
AACTGGAAAGGAAGGCTGAATCACAGAATTCTTTAATCTTATGTTTTCTTTCCCTGATCATAAAGAAATCATTTATTCTTTCATAAACACTACCTCCTATTGCTAAGAACAATATAATCTGAAAAGCAAAGTACAATATAATACAAAGAAATAAAGAAAACCAGTAATTTTTCTGCTTGATTTTCCTTGACTGTCAGCAGATTCAGTAATGCAGAGGAAAAGAAAAAGAAATTTAAAAAAACGTTTAAAATTTTAAATAAAAACAATTTGAGAATTGCGAGACAAAATTAGGTGTTTCACCTCAGAGAAGGTCAATTCCATGAGGTCGAGTGACACACTCACTTTACACATCTTCATGATTTCATGATAGAGAGCAGCAAAACACAAGGAAAACAAATGACAGACCATGATTATTAATTCTTACTGAATCAACATGAAAATTCCAACCAATTTTGGCAAAGATTAGAGAGCAGAAATCTAAGACCAATAGTTGTTATATATGCTAAGATCAAATCTTTCTTCCTGAGTGTCTTTCCTCATAAAAAAAAAGAAATAAAAAAACCCAGCCAACCCAGGATAGTTAATAATTGCATATTATCCTCTTTACATGTAATTGCTTGCTCATGCAGAGATGCTGCTTTTGAAGTGGATACCACAGTGTTATTTAATGGAACTCCATAGTAGTCTATTAGAAAATAAGTAATGGCAAACATTGCCATACAGCCTCCTTCACCAAAATTTAATCTGAGTTGGGTCAGAGCAAATATAATTGATGTATAAAAGTTTGTAACTTATAATATTTCTTTCATTCTCATAATGTATTTTTCTTCTTGAGTTWACTTCTGCAATTAAAGTGAAAGAAGCACTGTGGTGACAGCTCTGAGTCTAACCAAGGATAAAAGTACAAGGAAAATCATATACGAAAGCAAATAAAAGCCTTACAAGGTGATTTGCACTCATTTTAAAATAAACTTCATTCTCTGTATCTACAGTGTGGTGACCAAAATAACTTTAGTTACTTCTCCATTTTTAATGTAAATATTTTTTAGGAATTAAAATAAGGTGATAAAAAACAGCTTATGCAAGTTAAATTCATTAATATGAGAATATTCATGCAAGGACTTTTGGAATTCACTCAAATCCATTGGAAAAAGTTTCATTCTGCTTTGTGGTTGTTAATGGTATTGTTTTTAAAACAAAGTTTTAATTTTAATTAAATAACTATAGTCTCTCAAGTATCTGCCATTAATTAAGGCAGGAAAAGTGCTACATGGGAAAATTTCAAAGCTCAATTAGTATTCTTCATAAAAGTTTCTTTTCTCTGTGGGTAAAATTAGTAAGCAACACCTACTTATGTCCTGTTGTTAATGACAAATGAATAAATTCAAAATATTTCCTCAAATACAGTGAATTGTTATACTATTATTCTTTTTTTTTTATTTTGCTAGCCATACACTCATTCAATTTCTTTTTACTTTACATTAACTGTCTTTAAAAAACACTATGAATATGCAGATTTGTTAATAATTGTTTATAAGTAATTATACTGAGAAATTATTATCAACTTCAGTGCTTAGCTCCAAGCACTTTCCTTCCAATATTTTACAGAGAGAAGTGATAAAAAATAAAAAAAACAAATAAATATTGAATAAATATCAGGTGCTGACATTATTCAATGCTGTAAGAATAAGATAGCATGAACAGGAAAAAAATTAGTCTTTCACACATAGGATAAATAAGAATATATTAGAAGTCCAAAGAGAGATATACGTTGAAGTCTAGATCAACTTATTTTTTTTAAATTTATGTCTTGTTTTCAATAAATTATATAATATTTTACATTTATATAGGCACTTATATATACTTGAATGTGTGTGCAATAAATCAATGCAAAACTCTTTTTTGACTATTGTAGGGATATGATTTTGTATGTATGATATGGGTCAAAATTGATTTTGACCCATAGAAGTCTATGAGCTTTCACCCATAGACTTATTAATTCCAATGGATATAAGATTCTATTGTCTATAGGGAAAAGTAGATAAAATACTGATAATGCTGATTGCCAAGAACATGATCAAGAAACTACAAGATTATACCTAACATGAGCAATAGGTACAGGTCACCTGTTGTCTTGGTTTAAGGAAGGCTTTTAATGTGTTGCAGGCACTGAATTGTTCTGCTTGACTGAAACTGAAGAACTTCTGCTTATACCTAGAAACAGAACCTCAAGCACCAGAGGACCTTCGAGGCCAATAAAGCTCTAAAGTTACTTTTTGCTGTGCATAGAATTTTTACAGTTTGCAGGATGGAGACCTTAATGATATTTAATGAATAAGCAATAATACAAGAAGATAGGAATATTAAAAGCAAAAATTTAATTGACCCTGTGCTAGGTAGTTTCCCTTTATATGCTATTATTCTGTTACTGGTATGATGAATACTTCACTAAATTTAAAACTTTCTTTGTATAATTAAGTAAGATATGAAATTCAATGACTGATTGCATTTTAATACTACTGTTTTATGCCAACAAACAGGATACACCCTCTCATTTCTCTCTATATTATTTTGACTTTTGAGATAAAGTAATATGTGACACCTCTTGATGATAGAGATCCAAAAATCTCTATGGCTCTTCTGTTTTGTTACCAGATAAATATTATAAGAATGATTAGATTTACAGGATTACACAGGAAAATTTATATTTTACTACAATAATAAGTGGTAACATACAGAATGGAAACAGGCGATGCAGAGGTTTTCTTAAAAATGCATGTTATAGTTTGCTTCAGAGATCAGTCTTGCCTTAAGAGCTATTAAAAAAGTGAGATTTAATTTACCCTAATTTTACAGAATAATGTCTGTGACTGAAAGAACAGGGAGTTTTGCCGATTTTTTTTTTTGAAACAGAGAGGACTACAATTTTTTTTATTAATGTTATTTCCAGATACTTCCAAATTCAGTCTTCATTAGAAATTATTCATGTGGACCACATTTTTAAATTCAGACCAAAGAGTTTTATATCAGCTGACTGAAGTCATGGCTCAGTGATCCTTTTGGCCTGTTGACTGGCTTTTGCAATTATCACAAGTAGACAATATAGTGATATTGGTGCTACAGTTTCTTTATAATGTTATTAAAAGGGGAATTGGTACATGTCAACTTACTCCATTTATCATTCCAGCTGCTTGTCAGTGTCACTTGTGTTACGACAGCTGAGCCTCACATTAAATTCCAAGCTCTAATCAGATCATTATTTGGTGTTTTCCTTGTAATCAGCAATTGGCTCGCTTATCACAAAATACTCTGTGAATTTGTTTATTCTTTTCTTACTAAAAATTAGCTCCCTAGGTATAAAAAAGGCATTCTAATGCTGCGCAAGTTTGTAAATTTGACTTAGGTAACATTTACATGACATGAAGTAGGTATAGCCAAGTTGATACGGCATATAATATTTCCAGTTAAACCCACACTAGATAATGAGAAAGACACATGGCAGTGTCTACTGCCTTTCTCTACAATCTGTTATTATAGTACCAGAATAACGTTACAGCTGATAGCTTTCAACCTCTGTGCCACACCTGCCAATGCACTTCTGGCTCAAAACTCTACAGAAATATTTTAGATAACTTATTAATATGTGCTTAATTAATTTTAGTGACTTGTTTATTAAAAACTGCAAGAAAATACAGAGGCAAGTACAAGAAAAACAGAAGTACTAGATGTAGCTAACCATAGAAAAATATGCAATATCATACATAGCAAAAAATATTTTTCAATACAGAGATATTACCTTTTCCTGAAATGGGGAAAAAAAAAAAAAAAAAAAAAAAAAAATCATACAGGCACATAGTTTTACAGAGGTGATGCCAAATTCAATATATATCTTAAAGAATTCTTTTTCTTGATATTTTCCAAAACAAGAAATAAAAATAAGTATTGGAAAAGCCAGATTTACAGCTCAGAATTCCATCTAAACTGCAGTACATGCTCCATTCCACCTTTAGAGAATAATGTTCTAGGGATAATACGAAATTAGAAATTCAGGAGAAAAATAAGTAGCTCTTTGAGGAGCAGAACTAATGAAGTTTGGTTCTCTGTAGATTTGTTTTGTGGATGATTGACATGGGTGCCTGATAAAGTGTGAGATCTGGCTGGAGGTTTACCAGTTTGGGAATACCTGTAGGTTTTCATTCTGTCTCTCCCTCACATATATATGAATATAAATGGAGGAACACAGAAAACTCAGGAAATAACTTCACTAAGAACCTTGCACCTCTCTATAGTTTAATAATAATTGAGTGGCAGTGGCTGGGGAGAGTAAAAAAGGTAATATTTTGGTTGCTTGCAGGTAACTTAGGTAACTTTAATTCTAGTACTTAGCAAGTCCAGCCCAACTCAGGGTATTTGTCTAAGCAGCAGCTCTTGTTCCTCAAGCAGTTGGTACAGACTGGTTCACCCCCTCTTTCCTCAGAGAAAATCTCACGTACATCAGTCTCATCCACACTGCATTAGTCCAAATCTCCTCCAGACTCTGTGTGATGCCTTGGTGGCCCAAAGACAGGATTAATCATCACCATTATAGCTAGCACTTCTTTTTAAGTGTGATAAAATTAAATCCCTGTTCAAATGCTCTGAAAAAATATAGGTCTCTGTCACAGTCCACTGAGTTCTCTTTCTGTGACTATAGTGCTGCAGGTATGAGCTACATTTGGAAATCTTGGGAGACTGGCAATAAAATCACAGGTTTTCCTTAAAAAGGATAATTCACAGTTTTAAAACTCTACCGAAGAAAGCTGTCTGCAGCTCTTGACCCCCTTTCAGGGGGATATAGCAGAAGAATGACTAACTTGATATAATAAATAATGAGATCCATGACAAAGAAGAGAGGACTATTATTGACGTATACAATATATTAGACTCTGTTAGGTTATATGTCTGTCATTTTATACACAGTACAGATGTAAAGAGAATAAGGCTTTCCTCCAAAGAATGTAAGACTAGAATAGCTGGGTAGAACAAGCAAGTAAATAGAAGAAACTGGACAGGGTAGATAAGATTGTGAACAAAGCCAACAAAAACAATAGAATGTTTAACTACAGGCTAACTATGTGATCACTACCTAATCAGTCAGCTCTGGGCAAGAGCTACACAAATAATGCATTTATCTGATTGAATGATCAAGTCCCTGTTCTTAAATTGATAACAATTTGACCAAAAACACCCAACACTTGATTCCACCCAAAATATTTCAACGAAACAAAATGAGAAATATTTCTTTCCATTTTTTAAATTATTCATTTTAATTTAGATTAATTTCAAAATAAAATTACCACTTCAGAAAAAAATAAGTATGGTTGGAAGGAAGCAGTAGGAATCATACTTGCCTCTCTTCTTCTTCTACATCACTTCTTTTTTTCTGAAAATACTTCTTTGCTTTGACCTGAATCTGTGAACATTTACAGTCATTGCAATACTGATTTTTTCAGTAAATAGTATATATTTGGGAAGAGGTGAGAGGGAGAATCATCAAGAAATGCACATGACCTGCCTAACTGTTATCAAATTACCAGAGCTTTTTAAAGTAGGACTGGAAAGCTGAAAGGTGATGGCTTTATTGAGTATTTTGTTGTTGCAGTTTTCCTCAGATTACAGGTTGAACCTGGTGTGAAAACATTTGTGGAAATAAAAAGAAAGTAGGGCAAGCAAGATGATATAATTTGTAAATAAAAGCAGTAAAGTATTGACACAGTAAAATGACACAATAGAAGGTTTGGAAGATGATGACAATGATGACTGCTACTTTGTGTTTGTTACAGCAAAACTGGTGGAACTGGTACAGTTATTTATATAAGATTATAATAGAAGAACATTTAAGCATGAGTGGCCTAGTGAAATCAATTWATCTATTTGTATTTTTTAAGAGGAACAAATACATACCTAGTGATATTATCAAATGACCTGAAAGATACGTTCTGAGTGAACAAATCCAGAGATCAAAATAAAGAAGTTGTGTTGTTCAACTTCTCCAGAGATTTCCACTCTGTTAATTTTAAATCAGTAATCATACCATTTTTCACACTTTTGTTAGCACCATAAGTGAAAAAAACCTGTGTTCCAAGAAACTATAGGAACAGTAAATTCTTCACATTCTCCTGTTTCTGACAGGTAGTAATGAAAACTATGAGCCTTTAAATGATGTCATTAGAAAGGTAGCACAAATTGATGTATGTACACTCAGAATTTTTAACGTCAAGCTTCGGTTAATTAAAACATGACTAATATTTGTGGCTTAGATACAATTGCATGCTATTTAAAACATTGTGTTTCATATTTTATATCTACTGTGTCACATAAATTTATTCTTTCCCAGTAAACAGTAATTAGAAATAAAGGAGCACAGTGAAGGAAATTCAGCTATATGTTACAGACCAACATGTCTTCTAATGTCATTTGGTACTCGATACACCAATACTGCAAAGAGTGACCTTATCACAGRTCACATAAGAGTACAAAAAATTTCTTCTGCAGAGGCAGTATTTTTACTAACTTAGAAAAGAAAAAGGTGGGAGATGTGTTACGCTAGTTCAGCTTCCTTTGTGCGGTGGGCAGGAAAGTGCATATCAACCTAGGAGGCATTAGGGTTGAACATGTGTTTAGGTAGAGCCACAGCTGGTCAAAGCAAAAGGTTGAAGCAGCATATGCTCTAGAAAGCAGATGAGAAATATAACACCTGTGAAATAAGAGCATTGGATAATCCCACATTTTCTGGAATTATTTCTAATGCTTCAATTTGTTTAGAAGAAATAGGAAGGGAATATTCAGGATACATTAAGAATGCCCAAGATAGAAATGTATGTGGCCCATTCATCTTCAGCAACAAAGTTATCCAGTACTGCTACAATAGCAAATTTAAGGTGTAGTTTGCATTGGCTAAACCTTTAAGAAACTTTCAGACAGTAACATAGTACTGAAAAGTTAAAAGTTGTCAGTAAATTGTGATTCCATGGATGAGTCCTGGATGGAGGCAGCTGGATGACACATTTCATCTCATCAGACTCTACCACAGCGTATCCTAAAGAATCAACACACAGGTACAGAATTTTGCAAAAATAAAATACAACAGGGAAATACACTAATCTTTTCTTAAATGTCAGTTCAAATCCATGGTGATTTTTTGCACACGTTGCTTTTTCATCTGGCTTGCTTTGTTCTTCTGAGGTGCGTCTTAATTATTTTACAACTGTGAGGTGAAGGAATAACAGAAGTTTTTGTTCAGTGTTAGAGAAGTAAAAGCAGTTTATAGACAGATTATTTAAAAGATTAATAGAACTCTTTTCTCACCCTCCATGAAAAATACAGCAAGAACTGAAATAGAAGTATAATGCATGTTATAATATTCACTCTGTGGAAAAGCCTGAAATCCCAGGTCCCTTAATCATCTATCAAACATCTGTGTTGTGAATGAAAGAATATTAATAGAACTAGTATTTGAATGTTGTTACATGATGATGAAGGGTCCAAAGATGAACAGAAATAGAAAGAAGTTGAAATGGTCCTTGCTAAGATGCAAATTATATTAAAATATTTGATCAACAATATGCCTCAGTCTGCCCTCAAATACTTACTGTAGAGATTAGGATTTATTGGTCATCTTACTTAGGAAATAAGTGACAAAAATAAGATGATGACGGAAAGAATCAAAGAAGTTAAAGCTTTGTAATGACAATTGATATTGGCTAAAGAACTAGAACTAATAATTAAAACACAGAAAAGTAATTTAACTGGAGAGGGAAAGCATAGATAGAGAAAAGCAAAATGAGCCAAAGGGAATAAGCTACAGACAAATAACCAGCAGGATTTAAATAAAGACATGACATTTCAAGCAAATAGAAGTTTTTTATATTCTTAGGCTTTGGAGGGAGGGCAAGAACAAAAGGAAAAAACAGTATGAATAACTCAGCAAAGAAAAACTTGGGGACCTCTTCAGAACAGTAACTCCTCCTCAAAGCATGAGTACCTGTGCAGCTGAACCACATTAAATTATAATTACACTTATCTGCCTGAAGAGTGTAAATAAATATAATTATACTTGTCTTTAGTATGACTTTGAGAAGATAAATCTGTGAAGAACAAAGGAGAATATGCATAAGAGATGGTGTAAAATGATAAAGACTGTAAGGGTTTAGATTGCATGGAAGAACTGGTGACAGCCAACATGGCTTCACTAAGGGCAAATCATGCCTGACATATTTGGTGACATTCTACAACGGGGTTACAGCGTTGGTGGATAAGGGAAGAGCAACTGACGTCATCTACCTGGACCTGTGAAAAGCATTTGACGCTGTCCCGCACAACATCCTTGTCTCTAAATTGGAGAGACATGGATTTGACAGGTGGACCACTCGGTGGATAAGGAATTGGCTGGATGGTCGTACTCAAAGAGTTGCCGTCAATGGCTCGATGTCCAAGTGGAGACGAGTGGCGTTCCTCAGGGGTCAGTATTGGGACCAGCRCTGTTTATCATCTTTTTTGGCAACACGGACAGTGGGATTGAGAGCACCCTCAGCAAGTTTCCCAACGACACCAAGCTGTATGGTGCGGTCGACACGCTGGAGGGAAGGTATGCCATACAGAGGGACTTTGAAAGGCTTGAGAGGTGGGCCTGTGAGAACTTCAGGAAGTTCAACAAGGCCAAGTGCAAGGTCCTGCACATGGGTCGGGGCAATCCCAAGCACAAATACAGGCTGGGCAGAGGATGGATTGAGAGCAGCTCTAAGGAGAAGGATTTGGGAGTGTTGGTTGATGAGAAGATCAACATGACCTGGCAATGTGTGCTCGCAGTACAGAAGCCAACTGCATCCTGGACTGCATCAAAAGAAGCGTGACCAGCAGGTTGAGGGAAGTGATTCTCACCCTCTACTCTGCTCTTGTGAAACCCCACCTGGAGTACTGTGTTCAGTTCTGGGGCCCCCAACATAAGAAGGACATGGACGTGTTGGAGTGAGTCCAGAGGAGGGCCACGAAGATGATCAGAGGGCTGGAGCACCTCTCCTATGAAGACAGGCTGAGAGAGTTGGGGTTGTTCAGCCTGGAGAAGAGAAGGCTCCGGGGAGACCTTATAGCAGCCTTCCAGTACCTGAAGGGGGCCTACAAGAAAGCGGCAGAGGGACTTTTTACAGGGGCATGGAGTGATAGGACAACGGGTAATGGTTTTAAACTGAAAGAGGGTAGATTTAGATTAAATGTAAGGAAGAAATTCTTCACTATGAGGGTGGTGAGGCACTGGAACAGGTTGCCCAGAGTAGTTGTGGATGTCCCATCCCTGGAAGCATTCAAGGACCAGCTGGATGGGGCTTTGAGCAACCTGGTGTAGCGGAAGGTCTCCCTGCCCACCCCGGGGGATGATCTTTAAGGTCCCTTCCAACCAAAACCATTCTATGATTCTATGATTCTATGAACTAAAATATTACAACAAACTTTCTTCCAGCCCTGTGGCTATTTCATATGTTTGGATGATTCCAACATTTCAAAATTGGATCATGTTTCCCTAATTATTATGTGTTTAGATTTAAAAAATAATATTTACTTCTACCCTCCTCTATGGCTGTGACAACAAATTTCAATAAAGAAGAGAAAATTTATTTTAATTGATTTCTCAAATTCTCTAACGAAAGAAAAATGTATGAATCTTAACAAAAATTAATTTCATCCTCTTTTTTACTGTAACCATGTGATTCAAGTGTTTTGGCTTTTTGCCACTTGATATTTTTTTTTTTTTTTAAATTTAAGGATTTACATTAATGTTATTTTAAATTTCTAGTATAACATCAGCGAATCATGAAACCAATTATGTAAAGGAATAACCTAAAATCATGACTTAGAATAAAGCTTTCAGCTGGCAACTAACAAAATGGCCTTAGACATTGTTGCTGAAGACAAAAAAATAAGTATTCAAACATAAAAAACAACAGCAAGGAATACATGAATGGATGTTTAATCCTATTTTTGTCACATAATTCTGTCATTTTCTTAACAATGCAGGCCCCTTTTCTAAATGACATGTTACAAACTCAGGGAAAAAAAAAGGCAGTTAGGGACACAGGGCAAAGCAGGATTACCTGTTCTGTCACTAGCTTTGTACAGCTGCAAAGTATCTGATAATTTCATTCTCAGACAGGGAGTGATGAAAATGGCAATAAGGAATGGTGGAAAGAGGAGAAGGGTATAGTTACAGTTTACCCCTATTTACTCATTATAACACCTTCAAAAAAATGGCTGAGTTGAAGCTAGTAAGAAGAAGTTATTTCATGTGGACCAGTAACAGACTATTTTCTGGTTTTAGAGTAAAGGAGGAAAACTGGAAGTCTAGGGTATGAAGTAGAAACAATCAGAAAATCAAATTTCTTTCTGTCTGTGGAAAATTTTACTTCTTTCTTCTTTCAGGGAATGAATGTAAGGTTTAAAAGACAAAACATGGAAAAAAGCTTATAAAATTATTATATTCCAAATAAAATAAATGAATAGTGCTTTTTTTGTTTCCGTAACAGAATAATGAACCCATAATATATGTTATGATGTTATACCTACCATGACACATAATATAAAATTAACCTTCAGAATAATGAGTTGTCAATGTTATTCTATTTTAAATTAAATAATAAAAAGTGTAATAAAATATTGAATTAATGTATAACAAAAAATAGAGGTGAAAAGATTCAAAATCAAAGTTTTTCTTTACTGAAATGAAACACTTGTGCATTATCAATTATAAAAGCAATAGTGCATATCTTCAGGTGAATGAAATTTTCACTCAACACTCTGGTTATAATTGTAGCCAAATTATTTAGTTATACTATTTGATATAGTACAATTACACCTGAGACTAAAACATAGTATCAGTCTTAAAGGATAGTTTAGCTCTTAAACTTATCTTTAAAGGTGGGGCAAAAATTAGACAGAAGGAAAGGCAATCAGACACATTCCAGACACACTTCATATGTGTTAAGGGGGTCCATGATAAAGTCCAAAATAATGACTAGGAAAAGGCATGATACTATAGTTTCCACTGCTGCTAGTAGCCCATGGCAGAACTCAATTTTTTCTTTCTTACCTTCTACTTCACATGTTTTAGAACAAACACTTCTGACCCATCACACTGTACAATAAATGATAGGGTGCGTAAGCAGCTCTTACAGTATGAATATAATTCCAATGCTTCTTCTCTTTCAAATACATGTTTAAAAGGTGACCCACTCCAGCTTTGTTAGCTCTGAACATATTTTCAGAGATAGATTCCCACTTATAACTCTCTTGATGTGGAAAAGTGAAACAAACTGGAGAAATCCTTCCGAGCAGTTTTTCTTGTAGTAAATTTGCCTGTAGCTATTGCACCCCAGGCACTTATTTGTACTTGCTAAACTAGACTGGATCAACATAAAAAGTTATATTGATACTGAAGAGGTATCAAAAGTGGCAGGGAGACAGCAGGTGGCATTCTGAAGTAACACAGATCTAATAATAATGAGCACATTACATATTTTAAACTTTATAAAAATAATCCAAAGACCGTGCATGAAGGTCAGAGATTTTTGTTGTTCTGACATTGTTTTGGGGTTTTTTTATGAGACATGAAACACCTACCCACCTGTGGTCATTAAAAACATAATGGCAAACATTCTGCAAATGTTGTACTGAAAATGTGCAATTATATTCTAACTGCATGTCTACTGCACTTCTGTTTAGACAAGTTTGTTCATTTAATTACTTTTTTCTCTTTGACTGCTAAGTAATGGTGATGTGTAAAATTTGAGATGTCTGCCTTTCCTTGTTTGATAACAACAATATTTTGTATAACATTGCTTATCTATTCATTATACTAGAAGGTTTTTTTATGATAAACAATGCTTTATAAGCTCATTATTTTCAAAAGTCAGTCCTTAAACATATTTTTAAGGAAGAACTAGTTTACCCAGAGCCTTTCAGTATCCTTTCATTTTTGAAGACTAAAATTTGGCTCTCGATGCAATAGCAACAATGATTTATGGTGAATAAACCACGGACCTATCTAAATATTGGATGACACTTCCACATCACACCACCATGCCTCAGATTTATACAACCACATCTCAGAGGTAGCCTAATGAGAGGAATAACACAGAAGGCCAAAACTGAAGGACTGACCTGCAAACACCTGTCTGAAGTATACTTAGCCTTAACAAGTAGTATTAATACTTCGTTTTCAAGAGCTCTAAGTTCACATAATTGCTTTAAATGTTATTCTAACTTTTCAAAATGAACACATGAAGTAATAGACCTTTTCTAGAATCTGCCAGCCTGAAACTACACACCATCAGCTTTAAAATAAGATTCCTACAAACCTCAAAATCAACTCCAGTTCAGCCTACAAATGGATGCAATTTATCTCTCCTCTGCTTTCCTTTGCAGAATGAAACATGAATCATGGGTACTCATTGTATTGCACTTGGGAAGGAAAAACTGTTGCTGGATTGACAAAATAATTATGTAAAAATCTGGCAGCTTTGAAGCAAAAGTAATGGATGGAAATATTACATGGGACTATAATGTTACTGTATTTGATGTTACTCTCCACAGATTCCTGTAACATTACAAACACAACAGGATATTTTAGAAATAAATTTGTAACATTGGGAAAAAACTCTGTTAGTTTTCTAAAATCAAAATGATATCAAATTTGTATATGGACACAATTTTAAGAAAATCAGTATATGCAATTCCACTAATTTCAAAGGCACAATAAGAATTTACTCCAGCAGAGGATTTTGCCTTATACTTTCCATGACTCACAATCTAAATTCCAGAGAAAAGCAGTTATATTGAGTACATTCCTAGAAAAAAATTATTTTGGGTATTTTAAAGTCCCCTAGATTTTGTCCTCAGTTTCCCCACCATTCCAGTGTGGCAAATGATCATTTTGTTGAAGGAGGATTTTCCCAGGTTTTTCCTTTTGTTCTCCTTTTCTCGTATGATCAAGAAGTCATTATCCCTTACCTTCTCACTAACTCCTGAACTGTGCATACAAAGTCTGCCTTGGTTTAGAGAGTCGGTGAAGATTCAAAGACAGCATGTAAAGCAGCTTCTAAGGTACCTTCTCCTGCTTTCTATCCTGGAAAAAGATATGTGAAAAAAAGAAAAATAATGAAGAAAGTCATGCCCATTCCAGGCTTGAGATCATTTGCATAGGAAGATGGTCTTAACATGATCAAAAATATTACAGTTATTTTATCAAAATCTAATCTTATTTTACCATTAACCAGCTAAAATACAAAGAGAGACAGAAAAGCATCAGCCCAGACTTTGGAATGTAAATTTGTATTGCCTTACCTACAGTTATGACATCCCAACACTAGAAGGCAAGCCACACTGGAATAAAGAATTGAAAAAATGATGAAGATAATGCTTCACAATGACCAGAGCAGGTGTCTACAGATGATTTAGGTTACACAGCCTGCTTTGCCAGTTATCATGACACAGATTTGTAGCAGTGGATCTGTAGAATTTCTGCCAAGCTCCCAACATCTACATTTGATGTGTTTTGGATTTGCTGCACCCTGGACCAATGGACTGACCATCTATCAGTGCTTGAAGTGCACTAGATACATTCCTGGAGGATATCTTCCAAATCTGTTTCATAAAAAAGGAATCTAACGCTCACACTCCAAGATTGCTTCTCAATGTGAGCCAAAGCAGGATAAGTCAGGACATTTGGGAGATCCACTTCAAAAATGCAACCCTGATCTGAAGCAAAACACTGTTACAGACGCACTCGAAGTCAATTGACTTCAGTAATACCAAAAGACAAATGCTGAGCAGCTATTTTATGTATGCATGTGTTTGTGTGTGCTGGTCTTAAATCCTCCTACCCAATATTATGCATCTACTGTGGCATCTACATTGAAAACCTAATAATCAGTAGAAAGGAGTTAACAATTCCATAGACTGATTCAGCCTTATACCTGAATTGCCCTTTGGAGATGCAACTCTGACTATAAACTATCATCTAAGCCAAAACCTCCTCTAACTCCTCTCTTGAGCACCTTTGTTGCACATCTGAAGTTAAACACCACTCCCAGCGCCAGCAGTATGCAAGGTACTTTTCAGGTAGATATTGTACAAGCTGTGTGGGGAGACGCCCAGTGTATACATGGCCTTTGCTAGAAAAAAGTTTGTGGTCAGCTATGGGAGAGAACTGATTATTTGTTTTTTTGAACTACCCTTATACCATCATCACTGAGCTTCATTCAATATTTTTGCTTGCTCAGTCTGCTTGGATATAACTTGTATTCTGTTTCAAAGTGACTCAGAAATGAACATCAGCAGCATGTTTACCCCTCTGCTTTCCATAGACATCATTCTTCACCAATACATTTATTCATAATAAAAAAATTTGAGATTCACAAAAAAAACCACCCAGACTTGAGATAGAACAAAGAAGTTCCTTGCATTACTTCAGTTATCATAATCTAATAATAAAGATATTATCATATAGATTAGTAACCCTAATCTATATTAGGGAAAAAAGCCCAAGGCTATTAAAATGATTGCTGGCAAAATTGTATACTGAAGCAGTAGCACATTCTCTTGCCATAGCATGTCTAACATAACCACATGACAATAAAACGCTCAACTTTCAAAGGATTATTGTAACTCCACTGTTTTGATTTTTTTAAAATTCTAATTAAAAATCTCAAAGAGTTGGGTCCATTCCTCAGGGTAACCAGCACTGACATTTTCCTTTAGTGGATTAGCAAAGCAAATTACCAGACATCTGTCTTTCTGTATTCCTTCTGTCCTGAATATAATGAATTAACCACCCTTCTCCTGCATGCATTTTGTGCAAAGAGAGTTGTGATAGTCTTGTTCCCAGTGCATCATACAGATACTGTCTTTAGTTGAAGAAATCTTTGCAGTTATGTGCTCAGAGATACTGCCTCTGATCCCTAACATGTCACCATAAGGAAAAAGTTAACAAAGATCAAAGATAAAGAACAATCTTGAACTGGTAAAAGACTCTCTTGAGAGGGAAGTATGGAGAGCCAGTGACAGTCCTGAGCGCTTACAAGTTAGGTCCTTATTCCCCTTGTGTCAGAAAAGGAATAAAAAACAGCCAGTAAGCTCCATTAATGCACTCAGTATAAAAGCACAGGTTTGTCTTAAATCTGCGTACCTTGTCTGGGACTTATAGCCTCATTCAATTACAGTGGGTGACTCCACCAATCAGACCCAATGTTTAGTTATTTTTTCCTCATGGAAGAGCTTCACCAGGGAAGGGGGGAAGGTGAAACTCTTACTTCAGTTGCTTTCTCTCTGTTTCTTAGGAAACCCTCCTGAGAAGTTAAAGATGTGCATCAGAACTCTTTTGGCTCAAGAAGGCAAAATAACCTAGAAAGTTGAATCTTTGGGCACTGACCTGTCATCCTTCTCCACTTCCAGAAAAGTTGAACCTTCTCCTCTGCTGGCTGTTGTAGATGTCATTCTGAGCTCTTCTCTCTGTTCAGAGCCAGGATGTCTAACACAGAATTCAACTTTGGCACCAAATACTCAACAGGTAGACACTGCAAAATACCTAAGCCCTTAGCCCAAGTCCTTTATTAGATGGGACAGCCACAGTCTGTTAGTACATGGCTGCTATTATTTTTGCGAAGAGTTTTCCTTGAAGCTAGTTTGCAGGTGTTTCATTTCTTCAATGCCTTACTTACGCCCTTTTCAGACCAATTTAGTGAAAACATTTTTACCATATTCTATCATCTACCCCTGCATACCCATATCCAAACACTTTGGTTCTTCTTCAAAATGTCCACCTACATTCTGTGTATTATGAAGAATTAATTGATAGAGGCTGTATTGTTTTGTGAACATTTACTGATATTACAGTCTCAGCAGCAGTCTCTCAGCTAGTCTCTCTAGCTCTTTGTGCTAAATCTTTATATTCTAGCAATTTTTTTGTGAGATTCTCAGTTGCTAGAGGGCATATTTAAATGGACTTGAACAAATATTTCCTCAACTGGTTTCCACAAAGAAAGAAGTTGTCTGGTATATTTTTCACTTCAAATTTATATCAAGGCTTATGTTCTCACAGTTTTTCAATTTTGTGCACTTTCATAGAATACTGGATGAACAGCTTGAGACCCCTTTATTGTCTTCACAGAGAGCATATAAAACAGACAAGATTTCCAAATGCTGTTAATATGCCTGGAGCCTGACCTTGAAGGAAACACCTCTAAGATAAGAGTTGATATCGCAGAAGCTTGTTTCATGGCCCAGGCATGTTCAGAGAAGATATTTTATAGGATTTATTTTTATTTGTGTGTTCCCGTGTGAGCTTTAATTTTGCTGATGGCGACAGGAACCATTTTAGTTGTCAGGTGAGATCAGGACTGTAGCTATGCCTGTCAGTGCAGTAATTATGTTGAAAAAAGTGAATTTACTCCATGTGCAGTTACAGAAACAAAACGTACCTGCTCACACCTTACACGGCTGCAATGGCAGTCGCTAACAACAGAAATACAGCCATTTTCAGTACAAAATAAATATATGCATCATTGTGTTAAATAAATGGAGTTTTCTGTTCCTGTAGTATGTATTCATATGTATGAAATGAAGTATACAAATAACTATTAAGACTATGTTCACATCTATCTATCTATCTTGAGAATCACAACCTTCATTTTGTGTTATTAACTTGAGTCTGTGATGAAAAGAGAATTTGGGAGGGCAAAAAAAAGGAGTCTTACAGAAGAAACTTTGGGAAAGCAGAAAACTGTAGAAAAAAGCAGGAAACTATGGAAAGCAGGTGTTGAAAATGAATGATAGCTACAACATAGCAAGCTCTTACAAGATTCCAGAATCTCCTTTGCTGCTGTTCTGTTTGGACTACTGCAAGAACATAGCATCTTTTTTCTGGGTTGGTTTGTTTGTTTGTTTGTTTTTCTTTTTTTATTTCTAATGTGAAAGGATAAAAGAAACATTAATCTTTCATGTCAAGATATTATTCTCCTTTTCTCTGATCCTTAGGTTTGCATTCAAAAGTGACTAACAATTGCAGATGACCACATTCTCCAAAATTTGAAATGCTGTGAAAATTCATTCCATTTAAGGATTTCCAAGCTGGACATCAGTACTCACATCTCAGGCATACGTCCTCTGGGTCATCTCATTTTTTCTTGTTGAGTACAGTAAAATCACACATGGAAATATCAAAATAAGCATCCCAAAATTACTATTAAATAAATAAATATAATGTTTTACTCTGAAAATATGACCACTAGTAATTTTGTTAGGTTTTCACCATTGATTTTGAGCCTTCAAGTCATATAAAAGTATTAAGACTATTAAAGGAGAAGTATGGCCTGGCATTACAAACAAACCTCTTGCATCTTCACAGTGTTTCCACTGTTTCTGTAAATATTTTCCTCATTTTTTGATTTAAAGCTCTTTTCTTACAAAGAATCTTGTCTTCTATCTTGCCTGTAATCATGTAGTTTCATGTTGGCAGCTAAGGAAGCCAAATGAAAAATGCTGATGATAAATAAAATAATATTTTACATAAGAACTTAATTATGTGAAAGAAAAAAAAATTAAGAAGAGGTGATAGCAATGCCAAAATCTACATCTGTGCACTGTATCAATGCAACAATAGTTAATACAGAGAGAAAGAAGTTATAGCGCAGAATCAAGAAAGAAAGAGAGTATTGTAATCTTTAGATTTGGACATATTTAGGAGTATAGAGCCAGTGAGATCCACCTGGGATTCTCCACAACAGTAGTAGAGCATAGCAACAGTTGTAAACTCCTTTTCAAAAATTTTGTTTCTGAGGATCCTGAATGGAGAAGGGCTAGAAATGACCAGGTTTTTTTTAAAAAAAGATAAGAACTTCAGATGTACATGTTACTCTATTTAACATCTGGTAAACTGCTGGAGAAAATTTTAGTGTAACTTAATTTATAATCAACTACACAAAAATACAGCCAGAAAGAGACATTAAAGGAAACCTGACAGAGCTCGCTAAGCCAAAATGATTTCATACTGTCACTACCTGGAATGAATCCTGATGATTTTATAAGTAATAGAATCAGGCCTTTCATTTATTTAATGATATTAACCATAATAGGTACCAAGCTTAACAGATAAAGAAAATACATCACCGCATTCTTTTTTTTTATTCTTTTTTTTTTCTTTTGCTTCTGATAGAGGGGCAAAGGCTGGTGAAATGAATTTTCATTTTACCTGAAAAGGGGATTCTAAACTCTTTACCTGAAGAGTTTAGAAGAATAGCCATCCCACCTTCTCTGTTCTCCTTGCCCATGGCTTATAGTGAGAATGAAACCTTGCAACTCGGTTCCAACTGAGATTAGATTTAAATTTCTACCATGATTCTTACTGTCATTCCTATAAGCAATCTCCATATTTTTGACTGATTAGTAACACTCAGATTGTGGCTAGACCTATAGTCCTGAAGATAAAGCTTTTGTTCAAGACTAAAAAAAACTACTTTCAAAGGGTTGAAGTCACTTCAGCTCAACCTATTACTTTCAGTGCCTGATGTTTGAAAAATTTCAAGAATGAGAAATAAAAGATTAATATGGCTGTCATTATCACTTCAGTACAAAAGAGTTGTTTGGGGGGGACCTATGGAAACCTATCTGCAAACGGAAATTATCAGCTCTTTCGGCAAGTCTGAGCTGGCTGAAGATTCACATCCCTGATCTCCTCCTACTGCCACCAACCAATCCCTCAGCAATAAATAGAACCATAAATAAACAAAATCCAGGGGTTTATATCTTCCCCTTGTCATTATTGCTAAATCAAATATGAGATCACTATGGAAAACATGAAGGGAATCAACACTAATCAACGCACTAAAATTGTGTTCCATAGAAAAATAGCGCAAAATCAGATTTTTGATCTCTTATTTTTTAACCGCTCATTGGCCACTGGTGTCAAGGCACAAAGAGCATCTTTGATCAATTACTTGCCAAAAGAAACATTTCCTTGACTTCTCTGCTTAATATGATGAATTGATTTTCAGCACCTATGCTGACATATTAGAGTGAACCTGTACAGTAAAGGGAAAGCCATTCTTTGGTCAGGATCTACCCTGTGTGTTCTTATAGAACACACAAAAAATTAGAGGATGTGACCTATTCTCAGTCCATGGATCTATTAACACACTTGCTGGGAATCTGGGGAAGAAATTGTGAAGAATTCCTTTAGTACTCTACATTTTATTTAATCAAAGATTTGACAAAAAAAAACATTAAAAAAATAACAATTTGTTTACATTTCTGGAGGTGCATGCACAGAAAGACATATTCTATTAAAAGAAAAAAAAGAAGGAAAGATATCAACATAAAAATATTAAGGTTCCCATTGTCATAAATCAAAGTAAGTAGAAAATAATAATAAGATTCTTCTAACAAAAAGATAGCATATTCTGTGTCAGCATTTATCTTGGGATTACTTGATGGTAGACAAGATATAAAGGGAGGATTTATGAGAAAATCAAGTGAACACTTGTGTGTGGAAGGCATGACTGAAAAGATGAAGTCTGTGACTGATTCTTAAAGAGATCTGATATGGTAATGCTAGACAGGAGGATGAATGAAAGGAGTCTAGGGACAAGCAGGATTTCAGGCTTGGGAATTACCCATGCTAGGGGCAGTAAGAGAAAGTAGATTGAAAAACTGAGTTTTGAAAATAAATAGCTTTTTTTCAAGTTATACCCACCTGGGCAACCAATGGATATCTTAAATTTATTTGACTGGTGGTTGTTCCTGTGTGTTCAATGATAGCTAGGGTGGTAGTTCGGGTGTTTTGTAGGGTTTTTTGGCTTCACATTCAGGACAAGTTTCTGAAGCCAGACACACTGTCTCCATAACCCAAAGTGGGATTCACACATGGATACACACAGTGCACAGTACATTTTGTTAAAAACAGCTAAAGAGAAAGAGTGGTATTTTCCTTAGAAGTGTGGCACCAGAAAGAAACATCCCATTATGCAAGGTACAGATGTCCAATTTCTAACTGCTAAATTCTCCTGCCAATCATTTCAAACGCACATCAAAAGCAGAACAGGTATAATACTGCACGGCAGCTTGTCAGCATTCCAAGGCTGAGTCTCAGTAATACCTGTGCAAGTTGCACTTAGGCTGGTTTTGTAACCTGCAGAGATTGGAAACAAAATATGCAAGAAAGGAATTTTCCCTCCTTTCATTTTTAAGTGTTATCTAATTTTAATATAAAGTAAAAATGTATTAAAATACTTTGCTGTAACAGTGAAATGCACATATTGCACCTTACACAAAAATAATAGGCAAAATAAAGAAGAACACAAAACAAAAGGAGCGGTTCATGAATGAAAAGAGAAGTACAAAGACAGACATTCCCTTACATATAATCCTGTGTCTTTTCTTGTTTTTGTCTTCCCAACACATGTGCTTCCTTTTTTTTTTTTTTTCTTTTTTTTATAATCTGCTTTGCTTTCTATCTGGACACTTTTTGTTTTCTTGGAGAGAAGATAGCAACCCCCCATCCACCACAAAAAATCACCACAAAAAACCAGAGCTGAATGAAAGAAAAAAACCAACTGTAATGCAAATCTAAGATGAGCAAGTATACAGCATATTGTATGCATATGCAAAAGTTCCTCCAATTAAGAATATCCTGGCATAACTGACTCATAATTTTAGCACTCAACTGTTAGGCAGTGATGCTGAACTTGTGTACAGTGGTCATAATCACTGTGCATATGTTAAGTATGCTCTTTTTCTACAGAATACAGAGACTATTTTCCACTGCAGATTAACTGTTTTGTAAATGAGCATCCAAGCAAAACTAGACACCTGATATGATATGATATGATGCAATATGACACATGCATTTTCTCTGTAAATAAGAATGAATGAAAGTCTCTGAGGCCACATTTTCTCATTTAAATTAGCTGTTAGAAATGAGCAGGTTTTATTTATATGTGTATATTTAACTCTTGCCATTCCCCTTTTTACTCTCCAGCCTTCATTTCTGCCTACATAGCCAACGTCTCACTTTTAAGGTGAACTCTGTAGTTCTCTTTCACTATGTACCTGCTAGCTTTTCCAGCAGCGCTCCAAAAGCGTACCGCTATCCAAATGATCTAAAGTTATCTTTGCTGACTTTGACACAAAGTTTCCAAACTACTATCTAGCAAACACTTCACTTTTCCTTCAACACATTTTGGGGCCAGATTCACAAAGATGTAAATGGAGGGTAAACAGTCTTATTGCCATGACCATATCATTCACCATGGGAATAAGACCTAAACCAATCTGTGCTGATGGTAATGCTTAAGTGTAAAGTTACTTTAGACCTCTCATAATTTTGACTTCTCTACATTTATATTCAGTTAAGCTATATTATGCTACACTGAACTTTATTATCTTGGCCATGGTTAGCAACTYGGATTTCCAAACACTTCATGTTCCATAAAGAAATGTCCATACCTAAAGGAATCCTGAAATTTCTCATATCCCAAGTAAAAAGAAGTAATCACAATTTTGATATTTTCCCTAAGGAACAAAAAACCTCAAATCCCTAAAATAATAATTTCAAAACACTAAAACAATTGATTTCAACAATATTAAAATGTTTCCTCTAAATAAGAAAAAAAATAAAATTCAAATATAGACAAACAAAAAATTGAGTGCTAAAATGAAACAACAAAGAGATATACTTAAGCATTTCATTTCAACATTTTTCATTTTAAAAGTCTATAAAAAACAACATTTTGTGAAAAAATCAATTTCAACAAATTATTTTTTGCTAATAAAAAGATATTATCTTTCAAAAGTTTTCAATTAATTTTACTAGGAATGTTCTACATGTCAGGCTTGAGTGTGATTTTTTAAAGTGGTACCTTATTATTTGTGAGGATTGAAACCACCTAAAAACATCAAAGTGACATAATGAAAACACAGTAATGTTGTATAATGGAACATCAGATGTTCAACCCTCTTGTCTAGAATTAGAGCAACAAAAAGATATTTATTTCACCTCTGAAATGTGTTACTAGAGATCAGATTTTCACAAATAAACCCTGTAGATCATCTACAAGAGAGAGGGGAAAAAACAATACAAAGATGTCATTACAATTCAGCAAGAGTATGGATTATACAGGAAATTAATTCTTAGCGCCCTCTTTTTCCCAGCAGCTCTTCCCATTTCAGAATTCTTGTAGGCTATTGTCATACCCCAAGTGCTTCCATTGCTTCTATTTTGTGCACATTATCTCTGGGTTTTCCTAAGCTCATTTGCATTTACCAATATTTTGAGTAAGTGTCAGCTATCATTTATGTTAAGGATAGGGAAATATGGCAATTAAAATCACAATATCCATGTTCTCAGCAGAAACAACAAACTTTACTTTTTGCTTAGATGTCTACAAACTTTTTACGGTTCTGCAGGGAACCTGAGCAGTAATAGCTAGTTCTTCTTAATGCAAGAGCTCTCATTCTCTTTGTATGTTATACCTTGCCTCTGTCAAGTTACAGCATTTGTGTGCTGCCAAAATAGAATAGAAACAGTAATATAAGCATAAAATGTTTTTTTTCTGATGTAGGTAATTTTTTTTTTCAGGGACTAATGAATAATAATGCAACAAAACCACTTTCCATCTAAATTAGCTGCATCTACAGTAAAAGGATCTGCTAGTATAATTATAAAAGTCTAGCTTTATTTTTTTTTTTTTCCTGTCTTAGGCCTTCTGTTATGTTACAGTTTTTATATGTTTTTAATAAGCTCAGGATTTTAGTAATAGAAACGAGATGTCCAATTCTTAGAATATGTAAGTTAGGTGAGCTGTACTGAAGGCATGAAGAATATCTTTATTTTGTTTCTCTTATCACTTCATCAGTAATAAGCTGTTTGGAGAAATAAATGGGGTTTATTTTTTCATCCTGGTCTTCTTAATATATTTAGGAAATAAATATTCACAGTAGACTCATAACAGGGACAGATTCGTGTTACCATTGTATATCAATATTCAGTATATCTCTAGAGAAAAGTGTGTAAATATAAACTCTTTAACCCTAAATTGAATTGCACACACACTCACAACTTTAATTACTTCTTCAAAACGTGGGAAAAAAGGGAAAATAGTTCTTTGGAAATAATTTTAAGGAGTTATTAAAAAATATATGCTCATACCTCTGGTCAAAATTGCTTGATGTACATTACTTTCCTTACTGATTGACTCTCTGGTCTTTGACCAGTTAACTATTTTCAGATTGTTTTTGCTCAGATGTGCGCTAAATAATTTTTACAGATCACTATTATCTAACCAGAAATCTGGGGTTAGTTTACTTTGTCCACTTGATTATCTTCATCACCAATGTATATTTGATCATCAAAGGGTACATCTAAAATGCAATAAAACACAATTCTCTGCTAACAGGTCAGGATGCTCATCTGGCTTCATTTTGACTGAAAGTTCAGGATGAGACTCAGCTGACCAAAACTTATTTATTTCTTCTATGCTTTCTGCTAGTTTCCACTGAGGACAAAAAAAAAAGTAAACCCATAGATTTAAGGAATGGCAGCATGGTTGGCTTCAGTAAGTACTATAATGCGGCTGGTTATGGA
The DNA here is from genome assembly GCA_035582835.1 of Phoebastria nigripes. Taxonomy (NCBI): domain Eukaryota; kingdom Metazoa; phylum Chordata; class Aves; order Procellariiformes; family Diomedeidae; genus Phoebastria; species Phoebastria nigripes. The sequence goes on from JAYKAV010002779.1 coordinate 542,612, forward strand.
ACAGGACTGAGAGGCTCAACACAAGTGCACTTGTCTTGCAAGTTAGTCACATCCAGTGTCAGCACAGAAAGGTAACAAAGGGATATTTATCTCACAGTTATGAAGGTCTATATCTGAAGTAGTCACTCTAGGCTCTCTGTATAGCAACTATGTCCATGAAAAGGAGAATTGTAAAGGCACTTAAATACTACATTTTAAAGACAAGTACATCAATAACTCAGACACTTTGTTACTGTTCATCTTTCTGATCAGCTTGGCCTTAGTACCAAAAGGATTCAGACACAGTCCAAGACTTTCAGAATACTGTCTTGTACAGAGGATTTAATCCAAGAAAAACACATGGACATGACTTGTTGCCTCCTTTATTTTTTATATTCGTTCACCTTTCCATGGCAATGCCATTTCTGTGTTATTGTGGTGTTTTTGGTGGGGGGGGGTGTTGTTTGGTTTGGTTGCGTTATTTTTTTAAGATTTAATTGTTTCTCCCACATATTTGCTGGCTAGAATAATATAGTTAATTTTCTATTACCTGCAAGACTTATCATTTTTAAGGGTAATTTTTTTCTTTGATTCCACAACACAGTGGCATTGCCGCAGCTTATAATGTAAATTTAGCAAGCATGCTGAGAGAATTGAGTTGAAATTTCTTGGAAGGATTCTGAAAGGCGCACTATGCACAAAATTTCAGAGTCATACAGTGAAACTTTCGCCAATGCATTAATATACACCCAATTTTAATCACATTGTGATAACAACATAACAAATACAAAAAATTCTTTGATTTGCTGGGTAATTACCTTATAGCATCAGTCCTGTTGTGGTTGACTAAGTCAGTATAGTACTTCACATTTATTTTTTCACAGTGCCATTTCATTCAGAGCGTATAATGTACATTAAAAAAATTCTCACATATTCTCTGATGAGGTTGCTTTTTGTCCAAGATTTTTCCCTGCAGACTGCTTTAAAAGACACTACTTAGTATTAGAAGATGTCTCAATAGCATTATTCAAAACATAGTTGGGGTTATCTAATAGTCTATCTAGCCATTAGCAATCTTTTCTGCTCTATCATTGCTAATACTCTCCACTATCTATAATGCAGATGAATTAACTAGAGAAGACAAAACTTGAATAGGAGCCAGAAACTCGACAACCGAGGGCCACATCCAGGTAGCATTTACAGCAAAYTATTTGGTACAAACACAGCACAAACAAAATCTGCGATTTTGTTGCTTGTTTCCACTTAAATCTAGAGGCACATTGGTAGCAAGGAGTGGGKTTTTTTTGTTTGGTTGGTTTTGTCTGTGTGTGTATTTTAATGTTTCACAGGTGGCCTGCAAAAGGATCTCCAAGTAGCCTCAGAGCTATCCCCACCTTGCAACGGTTGAGCTGTCTTCAACCAGGACTCCAGCAAGGATCTGGACACACGCTAAGCACTTCTCTCGTTAGGCTCTCTCAGGTCTAGATCCTAAAGATATTCAGAGATTATGCTTAAAGTTTATTTCACAAAGGAGGAGACACATAAGATTTAGTTAAACAAAACAGCATCTGTCAGAGAAAAACAAGCATCATACAAAGCATAAAATATAAAGCAATCATAATACCTGAAAGAAAGCCTGCTGGGCATTTTTTACATATGAGCAATCCTAAAAAATCATCAGACAAGTTGACAAGCTATCCCATTTACTAGAAGAATTCCTAAACAACAGAGGTTTTAGCCACCTGATCACCAGATCAGATGAAAAGAGAATGAAATTGTACTGGGCACAGGAAATACTGAACTATTCCCTGGAACAGGATATCAACTATGTTAAACCCCACAATAAGTGAAAGCATATGTATTCACACTTTAAGACAACCCTAAATTCAGTCCTCTTCAAAACCCAGTAAAACTGTAAAAAATGTTCTCATAAACTTTCAAGACAGCGAACTACTAGGGTTTGCCCAGATCTGCTTGACTAGTTTAAACATCAAAGAGCCAAGGCCCCGAGACTGGAATTCCTTCTTGTTGCATACACGCTTGTATCATCATTCTGTATTCTGTATGTAAAAAGGGACAACTATCTTCCTCTTCTGAAGTGTCAAAGCTAATACGTACCTCAGTCACTTCCTTGATCTAATACTAAGCCCTTATCTGAACCTGTTCTCTTATACCAAGGAAGCTCAGTGAAATCATCTTCTGAAGAAAAAAGTGACATTAAAATGGCAAGAAGGTAAAGAAAGTTTCCTAATCTGAATTACTGCATGTCTCTCAGAATTCCATTTTCCTCCTCATTTTGTAAATCTGTCTTCTAAACTACAGTTTTTCCAGGATTAAAAGGGTATCGTCTAAAGCAAGCACATCTCAGTGCTAAACCCAACCAGAAGGAATAGGTAATATATTCAAATTAAACATTTCTGTTCCTTATAAATATTTCCTTTTATGAAAACATCCTGTGATTTTATTGGCACACAACCATGTGAGGGTTTATTATAGCTTCTGGTAGTGTACAAAAGTAAATAAACTATTATATATCCCTTGATTACTTTTGTACTGGATCTTCCTAACATACTGAAAGTCCTATATTTTTAATTTCATTGTCATAGATAAAAGAAAACTTGCTAAAAGTTTAAACATTATGGAATACTTTTTTACAAGGTACACTTGTTTATAAATACTTGATTTTATGTTTCAAAGCCAAGTATTTGTACACACTTCACTGTCAAATTGGAATTAAGAAAGAAATCCAGGGCAATAAGAGACATCAGAATGCTAAAGCAGAGCAGTGGTTGACTCCACTCATTGTAGTTTGGTGTTGGTTTTATGCTAATTGCTTTTTCAAGGAGGAAGCTGAGCTCAAAGTGCTACTGATCGAGGCAGTTGAGACCAGGTTTATGGTCTTATGAGAGGCTGGTGTGGAACAGACAGTCACAATGCACAGTTGTGTTAATTGTTCGTGGAACCACACTTCAGCTTTCCAGTGGGGTGAGACTGTATTTCTCCGCTGATGCTCATTTCAGACCGTGTCTCTTTAGAGCAAAGCCTGCCAACTCACAAACTGTGCCAAACCTCAGTGTAGTTCTGTGAAGACTTCAGCCCTCTAAGAAATGAAACCAACTAACTTAGCATGTATTACATCCCTTTGATTAGAGTAATTGTTGTCGTCCTCACCAAGCATTGATTTGTGGCCCCAGAGGTGCAAAGTCAGGGACTAAAAGATAATTATACCCAACTCCCATTTGAATAGTTACATTAAATGAATGTAATGAATTAAATTACTGATCTGTTGAAAGAACATTAATATTATTCAGTGATTCCAGGCCAGCTTCAACTTCTGCTCATACAAAATGTCCTCTTAACTATGTCTTCTATGGAATAACACATCTGTAAAAGCAGGTGCCATTGCTAACACAGAAATCCAAAAGAAGCTAAACAGGAAAAGTATTCATACTCATTTTCAGTCTCATTCTGAAAATTTTTAAGTTTTCCAGAGAAAAAACACTATAATTTCCTGATGATATGTCTTTTTAACAGTGAAAATTCCTTAGCTATCACTTCATCTTTTTTCATCCTCTAGGTGGCCTTTAGGGCAAATTCTATCCTTCCTGAGATTTACTGGTTTCTGTGGGTTTTTAAATCTGAACTGCTAAACTGCACAGCTCAAAGCTTAGATTAAGTGTATTTTGACAGATTCCTTAATCAGTTTATGATTAATAAATATACAATGGAATGTGACTACAAGCTTTTTTTTTTTTTTTTCCCCATCACCACAAAGGTAAATTTTCGAAGTGACAGCAAAATTTTGGCCTGTCTTGCACATAAAAGTAATACCTTCCATAGGGTCACTAAGATCAAAATCCCTAGAGATACTGAAGCACTGCAACACTTTCCAGGTAGCACTTAACTTTTAGATGTCCCATAGCCTAATAAAATCCTTTCTCATTAATTCAGTTTCTTATACAATGCAAAGTAAGGTGAGGAGTATAGGCTGTGTGGAATAATTTCACAGTGAACCACTTAACTTTCTGTTAGTAAACTCTGAGAAGAAGGTGAGGCTTGTGCCTCATGACTAGATCAAGAAACCTTTGCTGATATTTTTGCTCAGTGTGACATGGAAAAAAGGATTTGAAATAAACTTTTCTGGGKAAAGGGAGTGAGGTGTGGAGGGTTTCCAGCTGCCCTAAACAGCCCAAGTAAATAGATTTCCTGTGGTAGATCTTTCTTTGTCTCTTGTCTCATTGTTCTTTTATTTAAATATCTGGACCTGGATATCCTATACTCTAAGGAAGTGCTGTAGAACCAAATGCTCTGTCCAGCTCAGCATGTGCCTGATTTTTTCTGCAAAGATGCTGTGGGACTTTCCCAATGTCAGCTGGTTGGTAGCTCTCAGTCATGTACTCATCCTACCAGTTTATCCCTCCTTGGGGGAACTCTTTTTGCAGAACTCTTCATAAGAACACTCTAAACCCCACTTGTTGGCCCACAACTGCAAAGAAGTATTGCTAGTTTGGTCCTTTTAAAAACCCTTTGAGCTCACATACACCATAGGAGAGAATCCAAATTTCTGTTTCATTTCAGTATGTTGAACCACCCCCCGCAACTTAAAAGAAAGGTATGATGCAACAAACAAGACAGAAGACCAGTCCTGGTCTAACTGTAATTTGTACTGGCCTGTTTTACCAGCCTATCTGCCTTTCTAGTCTCAATTGCCCACACAAGTCCCAACCACATGTATGTCCCAACTCTTTTTCTGAACCAAAGAATATTAGGCAGAAGTGTAGTGACCTCACAGCCACCACAGCTTCCTGGTAAGCTCCACATTCATCTTCATTCAGCTTGTGAACTGACAGCTGACAAGTCCTGTCAGCAACAGGTGCTCTCCTAGCTCAGAGTAGCAACTTTCTTTCTTGCTCCTGTCCTCACTGTCATCTAAACTGGTTTCCTGTTTCTCATCCAGTTCAAATGCACCTTCAGTTGCTCATAACTTATACTTACAGTGGTTTTGTAGCAATTTGACTTTCAAGTACAAAATCAATGCTCTTGACTCTGACTGCGGTTGAGTACCGTGAGCTCCTACACCACAACTATACTGGATGACTATATCTGTCCAAATTTATATTTCCAAGTAACTAATAGATTTTGAAATATATCCTAATACATAATATTGAAATATTTGTGAGAACTGCTATGCTTCCAAGTTTCTAAAGCATGCGCAATGTAAGAATGACAAACTTGGTAAAACAGTTTGTTGTACAGTAGTACTTGCCATCCTCAAAACTAGTTTCTGCTTTAGACCTGTTGTCAGCATCAATGTAAGAGATGAAGAAACAGTCCTGTCATTATATCTCATGGTGCTCAGGACAATGGGGAGATCTGGGTTTAAGTGTCAGCTCCAAACCAGGCAGAAGAAACATCTGAAACAAGCCAACCGCATGACAGGCAAGTGTGCTGAAGTACCTGTCCCGCTACATGACAAAACCTACTTTGAGAATCCCACTAGCTTTGAGGCACACAGTAGCTCAGCAGTTTCAGTGGCTTTCTGTGTGCCAAGGGATAGAAAATTACATTCATGAGGGGATTCAGTGGCAGAAACTTGGTCTGTGACATTGTCTGGAAACACGTGAACAGCTGTGAAGGTCTCCATGATCCCAAAATTTAAGATATCTAAGGTAATGCTTTGGGGAAGAGAGCTCAGAATTTTTCCACAAACACCTTTTCTTGAGGCAAAGACCAAACTAGCTATACCAGTTGTGCCAGGTGTACAGCTGACATGGTGGCGGGGGGTGGTCCCAAAAAAAATTTGCTTGTAATTCAGAGGACTGGAACCGTGAGTCAGACTTATATTCAGAGCTGTACATTGCTCGCCACTTTAATCCCTGGGACACCATGGGGGCATGCCGCTCTACATGCAAGTCAAACAGCATAGCCATAATTTAGCCCTTTTGTTTGTTGGTTGGTTGGTTGATTGGGTTTATTTTACTACAATCATGATTCTATTCTGATAACTTTTAATTTCATTTTTCATTATCTTTCCAGTAGTTTTTTCCTACTACCTCCTTCTGCTTTTATTTTAATATAGTTCTTTCTAGTTCTTACTGGTTTATGTAATCCTCAGTACTTCCTACAGTCTCTATCATGAATATTTATTTTATCACAGTCTCCTTTTCTCCCCCTGCCCAGCCTCAGGTATATGAAAGGAAACTTTGGTGAGAGGTGAAGCGGGAAGGGGAAGGGGAAGGGGAAGGGGAAGGGGAAGGGGAAGG
>JAYKAV010002779.1:549498-572808 GCA_035582835.1 Phoebastria nigripes
AGGGGAAGGGAAGGGAAGGGAAGGGAAGGGAAGGGAAGGGAAGGGAAGTTGTGCTGTAGTGACATATTTATTATAACTTTCCTAAAGACTTGTTTTAAATGTCATTTTAAATTTCAACTGTTTACTTATACTGCCCATCTGCTGTTATAAAAAGTCATTGGTTGTTTTGATTTTATCCTTCTATCTTTGAAAGAAAAGCAATATTGAAAAAAGGAATTCAGTTGTTGACTTTCTCAGAAATATTCAGAAGTGTTTATATTTTGCTTGAAAAGGCTCAGAAAGTAAAATCTCTGCAAGTTGGCCAGTTAACACCAAGCACCAGTCCTATTTTTAAAATAATTTTACCTTTGTATGGAAAACAGGTCAGTGCATTTTCATAAAGTCCTTTAGTTTCCATGGCAAATGGGGTCATTATTTCTGTTGAAACTGATGGTTTTTACTTACACTTTTGAAATCCTTTTCATATGATGCCAACAAGACATGCAGAAACAAATGCATCAGAAGTCTATTGTTAATAGCTGTTAGTTCTTAAAGTGAAATTTACACAAGGTCAGTATGACCTTGCATTAAGGTCCATTGAAAACAATGAATGATATATTGTAGTCAAATGACTGACATTCTTAGCTAGAAACAACAGAAAGGCTTTGATTATTAATCAATTAAAAAAAAAAAAAAGTTAGAAAAAGTGGGGATTTAACCCTGAGAAGCTATCCAATGCTTCAAAAATTCTTATATACAATAAATGAGCAAATGAATAAAGCAAACTGTGCTAAAGTTTTATCAGCTGTCTTGCTCACAGTTTTTACAGAAGGCTAAAATTTCAGTGTTCTTAACAAACAATTCGTTTGTCCCTTCATGATCTTTCCCTATGCTAGATTATTCTGCGAGGCATAGTCCCATCCATCTAGCTATATTCATAGCTAGAATATTGCTAGAATGAAGTAATAATTATTACAGAAAACACTGGAACATTTGGAGGGCCAACAATAAGAAAATAAGCTTGATCCCCCAAAATGATCCTCCATCCTTTTTCTCTGACACTTACAATGCCTCTTTTTATGGGACTGTCATAAGGAAATTAAGTTCAATAAATAAAAGGTTTTGCACAGTCTGATCCAAAACATGCAAAACTGTACAGTGCTATCCCTTCTGTAAGACCTTAAATGGTTGTTTAAAAATACTATAAAACAGTGAGCTGTTCTTTTCTAAATTAGACACAACGTTCCTGTGGGTGCCTTGTTAGTACGCCTTCAGCTGGTATAAATCAGTATGGTGGTTCCACTAATGGAAATGGAACTGTGACAACTTTTATCAGCTCGTTCCCGTGCTCCTCCTCCAAGTGTTGTCTTAAAAACTGCACATATTGAAGTGTCTGGTAATACTTTGCACTGAGAGAATCGGTGTTGATTGGCATTAACTGAGTCATGCATTTCTGCTGAAGCAAATAGAAAAGCTATCTTCTGCACTCTTTCCACTGCAACATAGAGAGCTTTTCAGTAGCAAGTGGGAGGCTTGCTGAATGGAAATGACTCCTTTCTCCACACATCCCACATCTTTATCCTTTCTGCTACTGTTTAATCTGTACAAAAATTCTTCATCTGGCTCTTGAGAATGCCAGCACTTAAAATGAGCAATGTTTGATATCACAAGAGTAAATGGGACTGGAATCAGGCCTATATATGTTTGTATAGAAACTGACTTGCATAGAAACTGAGTACACTTATTCCTATTTGTGTTTCTGCAGGGAAACCAGAGAATATAATAGTAGCGCAAATATATCTGCTTAACAAACAGATCTCTACATGAGTGGTGATGGTGTTTAATAAGCCTACAATGAACAATGCAAACTCTTTGGAGAACAATGTCAGGTCATTTTTCATAGTCATACTCAAATGCTCAAAACTGCAGCTGGATGCTGAGCCAAGAAGGTCAAGAGGGGCAGTGTCTACTATCAGTGATACAGATATTAGGGGCAAAGACCCATTTCTCCTCTTTGTCCATTTTTGAGTATCCCATTTATTACACAGTTTCGACAAGCTGATACTATGAAATCTATCTCACCAACCTCAGTACACATTGCCTTTCCTGTTAAACAATCTAGACTCGCCCTGAATAAAACGGATTACTTTGCATACCGTTGCAGTGCTTGCGCAGTGTGTTTACCATACCAAACTACCCTTGTCCAGCTGACCTGAATGAAAGAGACTGCAACACATGTAAGGAGAGAATTACATAAGCAAACAGAACACAATGGCAACAAATGCTATGCATTTGAGCATTTCCCCCAAATTAGAGGGTAATGTTTCTACATGTCCACATTTTGTTTAAGTCTTATTCTCGTTCTAGTTCCCTAAATTGCCCTGACAAATACCGTCTGAAGTGTTGCAATGCTACTTTGTAATCCCAAAACCTTAATCCCCTCCCCCCAAACAAACAAAAAAAAMCCCCAAAACTCTGTAAAACTTGTTAACCTTTCAAAAGACAAATATGAGTAATACTGTGACTAAAAAAAAGCAAGTATACTAGTATAAAGTACACATTTTTATGAATAGTAGCAAATTTTGTGTTTACAAACTGCTACTGCAACACAAATATTTTTCAAACCTCCATTTCACAGTTCAGTAGTAATAAAAGAAGCACAGACAGGAATCACAACAAAGAATAAGTTGTATAGGTCAAAAACTGGTGTCTAAAATGTCAGGTAGCTTCCTGAATTTGTGCTAGTTGAGAGTATCTGTCTCTCACTGAGTAGGAATCTAGCTCAGTCCCATAGCTGAGGGTTTTTGAGTCAGTTCTCAGTGGTGGCAGGGTGTTCTCCAGTTTATCCACTTTGCCAAGTCAATCCAATGGAAACACCTCTAATTTTTTTTTTTTTTCGTGGACTGGTTTTCCTTGTGTTCAGCTCATTGAACTAACTCACAGAGCAGCCACAGTTCCCAGATCTAGAGCCAAGGAAAGAAATGGAAAGTGAGAGAGTGGGACTCCCCTTGTGGCAACAACCCGCACAAACACCAGATGATCCTTAATCAAAAGCTAATGGTATTTTGTCTTTCAGACTCTACCAACTTATTTTATTGGCAAGAGTTTTTGGAGGGGAAAATTCATTTTCAAATGACATTTTCCCCAAAATATATGGATCTATACATTTAGTATTTTTGTCTACTGTTTTCTTTTTTTATACGTTTTAAGTTTAAACACATATCTAGAATACTGCCTCCCTAGTAGTTAGCAGCATGTCCTGCATTACATTCACTTGAAAGACCATGCAGATTTTTTGAATGAGGAAGAAAGTTTACCTTCCAACCTGCATTACACATATAAGGAGCAGCACATATCAAGGTAGAATATGACCTTACAAAAACACTGTACTAAGTAAAAAATATTCTTGAACCAAAATGATATAAAATGTTCCTTTTTTGTTTTCTTTTTTTTTTTTTTTTTTTTAATGGAGTATTTAGGGACAATTTTCAACTTTATTTTGTAGGATGGCCCAGAGAGGCTGGTATGTGTTAGCCAAAATGCCTTTAAGCTGGTGGACAAAAAAAATTGCTCTGAGTGAAACAGTTGTAACAGGAAAATGTCATTCTCAAAAAAGATTCCTGAGCCAAAGCAAAAGCACTAGTCACCATCCAAACCAAAAAGCCCTGTACAAGGCCACTCTGKGACTGTCAGCAGAGAGACTTCACTAAGTATTGCTTCAGTGTGCATGAGAGAGAGGAAAAACTTGCAAACACCACGGGCAGTGACAGAAAAGTCATGGAAACCCGAAGCGTGGACTGAGAGAGAACCAAGAAYGGCTCTGAGAAAAAAATTTATGTGTCAAGGGTTGTCTAGAAGAGCTGTGAGCAAACCATTCTTCTTGTTTGAGGCTTTCTGTGTTAATTCAACTAGTCCTCATATACTTTATTTCTAAATGAGCAGGTTGAATCAAAACATCTGGCCCCATTATCAACATTGCTTCCTAATGGCTAAGGAGTGCCATGAACGCTGATTGATTACAGGTACCAAAGTGTAGCAGTCCATTGCAGAGTCCGATCTAACCTTGGCCACCAAATAAGCATTTGCCAGGGGCTCGGGCTGTGTGAATACCCCAGCTCTGAACAGAGGTCCAACAGCATTCTGTCCTCATACCTGAGACACAGCCAGAGGCACATACCTGAGATTAAAACTCTTCACCTATGTTTTGTCTTGAAAGCTCGTACCCATGCTCCAGGCACTTGTTTCCATTCAGTACTGACTCTTCAGTCATATTCTCCACCTGTCTCCACCCAAAGCTTAAATATAGTCTTTCTAAAATACCACTGAAGGTGTGAGTCTTTTGGTTTACAACTAAATTCTTTTGAAGCTGCATGCCTGAGAAACAGAACTGAACACATTACTGCTATTTGCATGAAATACAAAGCAGATGAAATACAATTAAATATGAAAATCAAATATATTTGAATCTTCTTTGTGTTCTAGCCTTTTTGTCACTGAGAACTCACCAGATCTTCCTGTCTTCACATAGGGAGGATGCACATGGTTTGTCCTTTCTGCTTTTTACTAGTTCTGTTATTAAAGCATACTGTCCTTCTTCTCAGTGTCTTTGTCTCCCCCTTCCCCTCCCTGCACATCTACCCTTACTGCCAGYGATCCTTTGTCATCTATAGCAAGATCTCTGTCTTACCCTGGGCACTTCACTCTCCATCTCCTCTCTCATTTCAGACAAAAGGAAGAAATTTCATCTCCCAGGCTGAGCAAACCCATTGCCGAAGGCAATTCACGTAGATGAGTGAACAAGTATAAATGACTACTGCTGTCCCAGCCTCCCAACCTGTGGTGGATACACAAATGAAAAGGTATTTCATGATGCAGCAGTGTGTCAAGTGACAATTTTAAAGCATCAACCAGAATTTGTAAGTTTTAAAAGCAAATGTTTATAAAACTATCACACAAGCAAATCTGAAAGCAGTCAGGAGTTTTCATAACAGCAAACTGAAGCCTCAGCTTCTACTGTCCTTCACATAATTTATGTAAGCATATGCACACAGTAACATAAGCTTTACAGTCAAAGATAACCTTTACCTCAGTCCTTCAGCAGKCATTGCACAGGTATGAAATAAGTGAAAATTGGACAATTAGACTACAGAAATCTAAGGGAATGCTGTTACTCATTTTGATTAAAACTCTTTCACCACATCTTCCAAACACTGCAAACTACAGCACAGCTGATAAAGCCAAAGTGTTTAATAATTCTATTTCAGATGAAGGGTCATATTAACATCAGTTGAGCAATTTGCAGTCATTTTAAGGAGAAGCCTAAAAGGAATGACAAGCAAACTGAAAACTTACTCATGCTACCTCAGCTTACACCACTTACCAATTTAGTCACGTCATACTTTAAAATCTAAGAAGTCAATTAATACAGCTGGCACGAACAAAAAGAAAATTAAAGTTTTGTGTATACTTAACTTTCAGCTTAATGATAAATTGTATCAATATTTTCTTCTTGATAAATCTAATAGAGTGAAAAAAAACCCTCTCCTTAGCTTAAGATAATTTTATTTTTCTCTTATCAGCTAAAGCAGTCATACTTCAGGTTTCCGCTTTCCAGTTTTCCTAACAGTAGGAGGGAATTTCCTCCAAGGCCTTATCAGCTTGAACCACAACCCCTGCACTGATTTCTGGTCCACTGACAAATTACACTCCTTCAATCCCCATCCGGGAAAGTTTTAATGAAGGCACATTTAGAAATTATACCACACATGACAATTTCTACATGTACCCAAAGTGTGAAGCCCCAACCTTATTAAACGGCAGACTAGACTTTCCAYGGCAAGTGAAAAGACAGCTCCCCTTCCAACATTGGAACTACCTTTCCTTTCACTCAGGCTAACGTGGCTTGCTTCCCCTGCTTACCTTTTTATTTACTTAGACAAGAAGAAAATAAAACTGGTTTTAAAATTATTTGTTATTCTCAGACTATTATCAAAAAGGGTAGAAGAATTATTCATTGTAAAGAGCAAAACAGAATAAGCTAAACATCACTCACTGAACACTGCAATAATGTGAATGACAATAGCCATTTTACTAGCAAATCCAAAATTCTTGGCAGGAAAGACAGGTGTCATGACTGCTCAGCAGGTGGCTATGACTACAGCTGCATGTACGGGTGCAGGTAGCTGCGCAGTTCCTCTCCCCATGTACTGCCCTGCCCCTGCGCCACAGAGCTTCCGCACAGGGTCTGGCTCACGGAGGGAGCGGGTGCGCTGGGGCCAGGTCGAATCTTCTCAGAGGCATGAAAACAGCCGCTCTCCATGAAAGGTAGTTCCTGGTCAGGCTGTTCGGTTTCTCATCTTCTTGTAGTTACTTACCATTGGTTTTCCTTTGTATGGTGTTTTGCCATCATAAGTGGGTATGGTATGTAAGTAAGACTCAAATATCTGTCAAGTATATTTTAATTGACTGTCACTATATAATATGTGCTATTCATGTGTGCGTTTGGGTTTTTTTAAGGGAAAAAATTAAGAAATTAATGAGGGTGGTGGTGAAGCTAGTAGTGAGGAGGAGGAGAAGGAGTCATAGAGCTGAGGCAGAGCCCTGGAGAAACAAGCTGACTCAGTCACCCTCGGAAAGCACAGGATGGCAAGTAGGTTTGGTACAGTATCTGCTGTAAGGAGATGCTAGCTACCCTTATCCTCCTTGCCCTTACAGCAGCAGCAACTTCTGCCATACTCCACTTCTTCCTGAGGAAGAAACACCRGTGGCCACTCCCATAATGTTATTTTTCCAGGGCTCAGGAACAGGTAAAGTAGATAGGAGGTATGTAGTCATTTTGTAATTTCCTACYGTTCCCCATCTTTTAGGACAGCTGCCTATTTTCCCTATGCCCAGACCCAAGGTTATGTGTTACTCTCTGTTTTTGTGTAGACATGTCCCTGGACTCAAAGTAAAGTCCTTTTAGGACAGGCATCAGAAATCTCACACACTTAATGCAGTACCTGCTCATTCCACCCCTCACCTATGGTCCCTGGCCACCAAGAATTGGCAGCTCTGTGGTGCCAGTCTTTTTCTTTCATTGCCATGCATTCAGCTTCTGTGATATGCTACTGGATAGGTCTGGCTTGCGGGTTTATGAAGCTAGTGTGCTACACAACACCCTCATTTACAAAAGCAGCAGAGACCACACCAAAAGRCACATCCACCAGCAGCAGTGACCTTGCATCCCATACTCTTCTCCATCACATGACTAACATGCACCTGGCACATAACCCCACAGTGCACCAAAGGCCATGCACTGGATTCTAATAAAATCAAGGTCTGTGAAAAGATCTGTCCTGTCCATTTTGAGGAAGACATTTTCTCTATCCTGACATTCTCCTTATTCTTCTCCTGGAAACAAAGGGTGTTACAGTGTTATGTTTGTGGAGTCCTGAGCACACATTGATCCACAAGTCTCCTTCTTGCCACACAGACAATGCTCATGTTGATGCCTATCTTAGCCTTGGTCCTCTCAGCTAGTCTAGAGTAAAGAATAATTGTTCCATTATTTGATCCTCAAAACTATTTTGAAACATGGTTCCTTGTGATAGCTGGTTGCAACGATTGCAAGTTTAATAATGTCCATTTTCAGGACTTAAATGCCTACCAAGTATAACTCAAGAGACTGTCAGTATATGACTATTAYGTAACATGTTTTGCCAAGATTTGAAAAAGAAAAACAAAAGACTTCACATATGTATCTACTCACATAAGGCATATTTTCATTATTCGTCCAGCTGTGTTTAAAATCACAAAAAAGGCCTGCAGGCTTCTCATTTCACAGTGTTTTAGATACCAGTTCCAACTGCACCTTCACTTCCCTACACCAGGTATTTTTCCATTGTTTTAAGACTTCCAAACATCTCTTTCTCATCATTTACAGAGCAATTATGCCTAAGTGCCATCACCATCTCATTGATGTAAAGGAAAGATGGGTAAGAAAGTATTTAAAACCAAAGGAAGAATGGCATCCCCTCCCTTTCTAGTAAGCTTGTGGAATTAATATTGTGGGATTTTGACTTCAATTTTTGAAAATATATTATATTGTGCTTGACCAGGCTGTACTGAAAGTTGAATTTTTTCTAGAGAGTAGGCTGACACGTTCTCCCACAAATGAAAATAACAGTGTCTGGGTCATGCTGAGGTGAATACTCGGTGGATATGTAGATACCTTCTGCAACTTGAGTTCTGCTCAAATCCTTACTGAAACACTAAAAAAAGCTCAAATACATTTGCTAGTTTCATTGCATGTCATGCTTCATCCATGTTTACCTCACTGCAGGAAAGGTCTTAAAATGGCAGGGGATTTGTTACTGATTTAAAGAAACATAACAAGAATAAACAGACTTAGAAGCAGTAAAACACACGAACAAATTGATGCTGTCACAAATTCCAGTTATTGGATACACAGYAACTACAATAAATACTTGCTTCCGCACACAGCATAGCAGCTAAATTGCCTACCAAAATGTTAATATATTTCCCAATAGTAAAAATAAATATTAAAATGATACTTTAGAAAATTGCCTATCTCCTCAAATATTCAAAGGAAAAAAACTTACATCAGCTTTTACTGTAGAGCCTTGGTCACTTGTTACCATCTTGCCAGGCAGGGGTAATATGAAATGCTGCATTATCAAGATAATATAATTTCATACTGCCAGGTGAAAGCTGTTCAAGAGTCTGTGACCTTTCACTCCAGAAACCAGGATATCCTGTTGATCAGTGCAAGATGATGTAGTCAGTTTTCCTATGTGAAATAAGCTTAACCTTTGAAGAAAGACATAAGAAATAGCTTACTAAAAAAAAGTCATAAATGCCTTAATAGAGACTGGAAAACTTCGTTATGAACCATAGCAGGAGTAACAAAATTCTCTTCCTAAATAAGAAAATTTTATAATGACATTGTGMCTGTGAATACTTCAAGTCCTAACAGAAATGGGGACTGCATATTTTACTGGTGGTTCTTCCCTGGTATGTARCACAATGAGGCTGCACCACTCTGGACCTTTTTCTTGTATATGACAGAAAACAAATTCATACTCCTCATTTGGACATTTATCTTAACTAAGAATAAGAAGAACGGCTAAGCTGAAGCTCACCTCAGTCTTTTACTTCAGTTTAATCATGACAGAAGCTCTATGCATCTCAGGCAGTGAAATGCAGAGAGGAATTAAACTACAATTTAAACTTATGATTATGGCTCAGACCTGAGCTTGGCAGAATAGAAAACCCTGAAGCTGATCTTTTGAAAGGTCTAGTGTTTCGGATTGAAATGTGTATCTCCAAGTAAACCCGAAAAGGAAGTGGGTCTAATCTAGAGTTTCAAGTTTTAGGTAGCTTGAGTGCCTAAGAAAAGCACGTGTAGGCATCTACAAAATTGTATTTATGGAAAACTGACTAAATTAATTGAACACACTAAGAAAAAGAGAGAAGATAGAGAGAAGATGCTGAATAATCTAGGGGAAGAAGATAAAATAGAAGAAATGAATCATATACCATCTTAAAAGATTATAAATAAAAAAAMMMMCAGTGTTCTGAATTTAAGGAAAGAACTCTATAACTGTAACAGGAAGCTCAGAATGTTTGTAACAGTAAAAGCAAGCAAGTCCTATAAATAGTCACCAGAGGCCATATTTCACCCACCTTTATTCATGCTGGATAGCATCTAAATTTACTGTGGATAAGAAGAGCAGAACAAGTTAAGAATCTGACTGAGCCATTATTATGAAAATCAGAGTCAGGTAAAAAAAAATTAAAACTCTGCAAATTTTCTTTATCGTACATGCCAACTTTTCAAATCTGATTTTCCAACTGTTAAGGAATTGAAAAAAAACAATTTGGGGGGGGTTTGATATTCAATATTTCACATTCACTGAAAAATAGCAACTTGACTTTAAAATTCAAAAGTCATTGGCTAGCTCTGTTTGAAATACTACAAATAAAGAAATGCACAGGAAGAGTGGACAGTCATCTTGGACAATGCAGAATATGGTGGGAGCCAGAATTAGTAGGAGCCTGAAGTGATCTGCCTCATTCTTTTCCTTATTTCTGAAGTCCCCAAGGTAGAAAGACTGAAAAAAAAMCCCACAATTTTTATTAGGATGTAAACTGGAAGAATTAACTTTCTTCAGAACAGAAAATTAAAAATTCCTAGGTAAAAAGGAATAGAAATAAAAAGGAACCATAAACCAATCTTCTTCTCTCACCTGTGTCCTTTTGAARCATATCCTTTCACCCAGGCTTACTTACAGTCAACTCAATGGCTTACTAGTTTGCAGAAAACTCTGTTACCCTGCTGTGGTTCCCAAGTTTTGTTCTCCATCCTTTTGGAAACATGATGCTGCAGYCGCTCTCCTGTCTGAGGCTCCAGTGTCTCCTTACTTGCCTGTCCCACCTTGCAGGTTAGGAGCAGTCCCTCCTTCCAATAGACTCGGCAGCTTCTAAGAGCAGGAGCCATCCCTCCTCTCTCCCCGGAGATGCTACCACTGTCTCCACTTCCTCTCCTCTTAATGAGACATAATATTAAAATGGCAGACCAACAAACAAAATGAACTGTCCATCACATAGAAAATCAGATTGTATGACTTGCATGGCCTTTTCTCGGTCTGTGTGTCAGATGTTGCACAAAGCATATATCTCCAAAGATAGCATGCTACACATCATTGCAGAGTACTAATGGCATGGGATGGTGCTTTTCACTACCGAGTCAGTGACACATTCCTCCTTCAGCATGCTTGCTGAGATACATACAGYTATAGCAGATTCAGAGGGTACATCTGCTTCACTCTCATAGTTTTGCATCCCCRAATTCTCCAGGGTTGATGCAGTTTTCCAGGAATGATGTATTTGGGATTTGCTGAGAAAATTCTCTGTGAAATCAGTGACAGTCTATTCATTCGGTATATTGAATCAGTTTGCAATTACACTATTATGAACTGACACTGTACATTTGCATAATGATTTTCAACTGAAAACCAAATGTCTCCCTAAAAAGAATATATTGCTCTGTCTACCTCATGGACAGAGAAGCTGATTACAGTGTAAGGGTCCAACAAACCACAAGAAGATTTCAGCATAAGGTAAAGTGACAACATTTACTGAATTCAGAAAGAATTTTGCCATTATCTTCAGAACAGCCAAGATATTACTCCAAACCTTGGCATCCCCAGGCTTACTTTCCAGAAACTAAAACATGCTGCCTTTCACCAACAGCTGATCAGTTGTATTATATATGCCCCAGTTATCCATGCTGTAAAGTATAACTRGGATTTTATTTTAGAAATGCCTTTCAGGGAATTTTAATTTCTAATATTGTTGCCAAGTAATTATCTTAAAAAAAAATTGTAATTTTATTGCTAAGAAAAGAATTATATTTATTAAAAGATCATCTTTTCAAAAGCTGGCTCTCACCATGTTTCAGGTCCGGCAAGTTAATGACGTAGTCTCAGATAATTTTAAATCAGGCTTATTTATTTGTTAATCTCGAATGACTTCTGAAGAAGGATTAGCTACACTGAAGCTTGAATTAATAGCTAGCTGCATTTGATATGTGGCAGAAAAGCTAGACAGACTTTTTGTCAAAGCTAGACATATAAATTCTCAGATCAGTAATATATAACTCTAAACTATCTCAATTCATTTTCTTGRAGACAAAACATAAGCATATTTAATTCATAGAGCAATCAAATATAAACATAAAATATGATAGGCTTTTAATGCTTTTAGCATCTATTCTTTATATGAAGTAGAAGCAAACACATATTTAATTTTGTAAATACTTAGTAAATACCATAATATTTTTTTATTATAGAGGATTTTGAAACCTTTACAAAGTTACRTTTACTTTTGGAAGAATGAGACAAAGGAGGATTTTGGTCAGTGGCTGAGAATACCATGACAACCAAGCCCAATGCCTGTGTAGCTGAATTCAAAATGTCTTTATCCCCGAAATACAGAGCTTATTAAGCAGTTGCACATGCACTTCTGCACAGTGCACAGAGGCCAGGGATAGATGTTGGACTTGCACTTTTCAGCCTAGTGGACACTGCAGCCTCCGCAACACTCAGAACCTCCTTGTGGGTGTAATGGAAACATTTGGATTGCTGAGATGTTCTTGCTGGCTCAATCACTGCACAATATTTGTATAGCTGGAAGAAGAGTGATTATTTCTTCTGGCGAACAAAGGCAGTATATATTTATTTGGTTTCTTCCTTCTTTAGAAGAGAACTGCAATGTTTTTTGGCTATGAAATTAATGATGTCTCTTTTTCTTCTTCCTTCACTGTCACTCTTGCACATCTTCCGAATAAGTTATAGTTCRTAACTAATTTAGTCTTCTCACGATTTAGTGAGTTCTTATAAAATCTAACGCTGAAAAATTTAYCTCCTTAATCTCTATGCTTCACTTATGAACAACCATGGTATATTTTGATTTTACTTTCCGCAAAGCAGCTGCTGAAGGATATAGCACGTGAATCATTGCATTACTAGTAATCACATTGTCCCTATTAGATAGCTGCACACATTCCTGTGTGCTAATCCATTTGTCTCTATTGCGAGAGCAGATGTAATGTCATTTACTAGTTCTGAGTGATAGTTGGAATAAAAGAAATACAATAGAGACAGGGGACTGGGTATTGTTTGAGGAGCAATTGACTTGGTATCACTTCACAACTTAGTTTTCATATGCTGTTGTCTCTTGTGGTAGAGGGGCCTGATCATCTGAGCTCAAACTGAAGTCTTCATCTGACTGAAAGCTACAACTGACATGGCAGCAACCTGAAGAAAAGAGGAACTCTGGCAATGTAGAAGGGATCTTCTAACAACCTTGATGCCTACCAAATCCTTCTCTGAGTTGCATGACATAGCCCTAACCTTAAAACTGTACTTGAATTTCTTACCTGGCATCTGCAGGTTGGCAGCCCAAGCTGTCATATCGTTTAATGCATCAGAAATAAATCGCGTCAATGTCTTCTGTAGCTGGTCTCTGACACATCTGTTGTCCCATTTTTAACCTTTTTTTTTAACTTATTCATCCTAGATAGCTTTGACTATCTTTTGATTTTTCTTAGCGTCTCTTGTTGTCTTAAGGAAGAAACACTCATGTTGCTACACCTTTATATTATTAATTAAATAAACACTTGTGTTTCATCATCATATATAACACTGTATGCCAGCTACAGATTGGGAAATATAAAATATAAAGCACTTTCTGGTCCCCTGTGTGTTCCAGTTGCAAAAGCAAGTATCTGTTTTCATTGAAAGAAATATTGCATTATCATTCTGTGGCCCCAATCCAGCAAAACTCTTTAAAACAGTATTAAATACAAAATAGGCCCATTGAAGAAATTGGGATTAATGATGTGTTTAAAGTTACATGCATACATATGTACATTTCTGGGGGGAAAAAAGGTAGGATGCTTAAAGGACTGTTTCTGAAGCATGATAATTTCTACTGTTTCTGAGGCAAGATCAGTCTTATTTCTTAAGTGGTTTTGAATTGTCTTCTTTTTCTGCTGGAATATAATATCAGTAAATACAAAAGAAAATGTGCAGTAAGAAAGAAAGAAGCCAGCATCTGCTGCAGTGCAACAAGTTTACTCTGAAAACAATCAAGTGATTTTTTATTTTGCAAGGGATATAAATTGCTAATGTCATTCATAACTTCATGCTGGTAGCTTTGCAAAACAGAAAGGCTTAATACAAAAGACCCCCGAGGCTTTCAAGATGCCAGCTCTAGAATTATGGTAATCTTGTCTATATTTTGATATTGGTTCACTAGGAAAATCCCTTATGGATGATGGCTTTGGCAGAACAATGACACAATAATTTGGAGTAAGCTACATATTTGGTATGAGTTAAAATAATGTCTGCATAACAGGTAATAAGATTAAGCAAGAACAGAGAGGCTTCCTTAAAATAAAAAATCAAAATGTCACCCTGAAGTGTCAGTGAAAATTCAGGGAGTGCAGATTTACAGTGGATTCCATGTCAAAAGCAGCTTTTAAATTCAAATAGCTTGAGGATTAATAAGGTCTGGGACAACAAGTTGTGACTATATCCATGTAGTTTATATACTGCCAGAGTTTTAAGCTGACAGTAATGTCTTTGGGCTAGGGTGGGGATCTTTCAGCAGATACAACTAAATCATACTTGTTAAATGAGTTTATAAATCACACAACCAGCACAACTGAGCTGAAGGTTTCATTTATGCTTCAGCTTTTTTTGACATTCTGAAGGTGGGGAGAAAGAAAAACTGGTTATCTAACAATGTAGAGTTCTGGCATTTATAACAAAAGCTCTTACATCTGCATCTTTTTACATTGAAGCAGCGGAAGATTAAAAAGTACATAAATAATTAAAAATGTACAGTGTGGTTAAAACAGCTGATCGAGTGACAGTCATATGTATAGACAACTGATATAGCTCCCACCGTTGTTCACTTCCTCACAAATGGAATCAAAGGAGACAAAATATCATTCTATGTGATGGAATAATGGTTTTGCTGTGACAGTACTTAAATCAATCAGCTGAATTTAAAAGAAAACTAATTCATGTACGCTCCCTCCTTTTCTTGTTGATTAAATTTATTTCAAAACTAATAATGACTTATCAGAATCATCCTAAATTTAATACCATGCACATTATCTCTTTTTCTCCTAAAAAGATGACAGGATTTTTTCCTAAGAAAATCAATTGTTTAACCTTATGCAATGTCAGCTAATGTGTACAAACAAAAAATATATGTCGAGTTTTATTTCTTTCTGTAATTGTGATTCTTATTCTTTATTTTTTTGTGACTGTTTAGGTAAAATTCCTCCAGACATTAAAAAATTTGCCAGTGAATAACAATGTACATTTAAAATCTGAACATGCTTGGTGAATCTATAAAGTATAAAATTTTGACAATAAATATCCAAGTTGCATTAATTTAACATTTTGAATGAAGAATAAAGAGACTTCTTTACACACCATGCCAGTACTGAGCTTTCTAGCCATAAGTACCTGAAATGAAAACACAAGTTCCAAATACATGTGCTTTAGGTTTGGGGTTTTTTGCTCATGAACACCATTCTTGTAGACAGATAATATTTTTGTACATAAAAATTGATGCATGCATGTTAAAAAGAACCCCTTACATAACCAATAATTTCTATTAAAAATCTTTGTATGTCAGAAAGCAGAATATTCAAAAAACTTCATACAAAATTTCACTGATCCTTTACATAAACAGGAAACAGCATGGAATTTTTGTTTCTTCACATCCCAAAATAAATTTTAGGAATGGGACTTTCATAGGTAAATAAGGTGATCATATGTTATTTCATTGCAGAGAATGACTAACTTCTTTGGGTCCTTTCAAAAAGTCTCAACCTGCACTTATAAAATATGTTCCCCGAAGTATATGTTACTTGGTTATTTTACTGCTATTAATGGCAATTACCCTATTTAAAAAATGGAGTGCAGAAAATACAGTAATGTATATGGAATACATAATTTATCATGAGGGATGCTGGCTGTTTCAAAAACTCTGTGGCAGCTGTACTCTGTGGTCTGTTGAAAATTCACTCCAGGTCTGGGAGGTGGTGCAACATCCAGAGGTACCTGGTGTGTCTACACACCTGAGTTGCCTCCCAATGGAAAACAAGGTATAGGGAGAGAGAAAGGACATCCCAAGCACCCAAGTCTCATCGCAATATGCAGTCAGAACTTGGCCAGGGCACACATACCCCAAACCAGGATGGAGAAATGTTCTCAGGCTCCCCCTTTTAACTATACCCTTGAAATGTCAAGAAATGTAATAAATATTAGCTGCCTTGGAACTTTATGCTAGGAAGTTAGCCAGATGTGTTTTGCTGCAGTAGACTGGAATTCTGGCCTTAGGAAACAAGAAAAGATAATGATCTTTTAAAGTGGTAGTGCTTACTGATTCACTTTTTTGTCTTTACCATTGATCAGCCCATGTAGAAGTCTCAATTTTCATATCAGAGTTTAATCAACAGATGTTATATTCTCATTTTGAAAAACACAACTACCAGCAGGAAATACTATTTTTTCCCTTGCTTGCATATTCCACCACTTATTTCAGCAGCGTCACTAGTATTTTGAGGATTTTTTCAGATGGGAGGATAAGGGCAGATGTACAAAGAGGAAGCTATTGTTTATCTCCCTCCTATCCGCAGAATGACAAGAAGAGGAAAAGTTTTCACTTCAAAACCAATGTTATTTGAAGTTTCCTAAGCTAAATGGACATTTTCAGATTTTCAAGGGATCAGAGAAGATGAAGCAGAAGGTACCAGGCATCTTGTGGACTGCACGACACAGGCGTCTGTAGAGCTCAAAGAATTAGAGCTCAGTAACAAAAAGTTGATTGCCTAGTCAGGAAGCATGTATGTCAACCTGACATCCAGAGGTGACAGAAAACTGGGAATCTCTAGGAAACTACTGCCATTCCCCTGCCCTAACAGTCTCTAATTCTAGGCTTTGCCTGTTGTTTCAACCCCTCAGGTACTTTCAGTTTTATATCTGTATTCTGCCTGAGAAATCTGAAAACTGACACTTGGAAATATAGATACCTGATACATTTCTTTAAATGGGATCATGGTAGAAGTGACTAACAAACAGACACCTTTTCAGACAGCTGGCTTACTTGTGAAAGAACTCAATTTAAAAAAAGAAAAATCAAGAAGCAACAAGAACATTCAGGAAAAACAAAGCAGAAGGGGCTGGCAATGTTCCCTCTACAGTATTAAAAACAGGTGGGGATACACTAAGACAAAGATGTTACCAAATTATCCTGTTGGTTAAGAGGTTTGAAAAAAATCCAAAGAAATAGAAGGAGGTAATATTATGGCCAATTTTTAAAGAGAGTGACAATATGGAACATAAGCATAATTGTGGCATCTCTTTCCTCATTATGGCCTATAAAACTCCAACTGTTATATCAGCTTACTCCTCAGATAGAACAGACAGGAAGAGAATAAAATACACACTGGATCAAGTACTTTCTGTTGGGCATTCAGCCAAATACAGTGCTAACACTGTATCATAAATACAAAAAATATCCCAATGATTTAAATGTGTAAGATATGCGGTTAGGTGATGGAAGACAGACAGCATAAAAAATCTCTCGGAAGGCTATTTTTATGAGGTTCAGCTTTGTGGCCAACCAGGAAAGATGGAAAGATTACACTGAGCAAGATCTAAGAGCTCTTAATATGAATGACCAGCAACAAGGCCTTGGCAAAAAGAGGTGGTGATAAACTGTGAGAGCAGCCGCAGATGTCTGTGGTTGATGGAGCCATGGGACATGCGGAATAGAAATAGAGGGTAATACGTAATGTGCATTTAGTCATCATACCATGCTTGCATAAGGCATGGCACACACTCAAGGCACATTTCAGGCTATTATGGGTACCCAGTGCAAGCTTAGTAATTGGACTTGTTTTAAAATATAAAAATCACAATAAACCTGAGTTCCTGTGTTCCCTGTCTTGCAATCAATTCTCTGCTGTTTTATATGATGAAAGCACCACCTAAGAGTTTCCATCAGTTGGGGAACTTGTCACATGTCTTTCCTATGCAAGTATCTTATAAAAGATAAACTAGCACAGCAACCTTGCCCCATCTGTCTTTTTCTATTCAATTGTTTTCAAAGAACTTAACTGTGCTTAATCTTTGAGACATCCACCGAAAAGTTGAATCTCATGACAAACCAAGCTAGATAGTTCAAGCTAACTGAACAATGAAGTACTCTGAATATTGCAATTATTTTAAAGAATGTTTGACAYGCATGGAAATGTTGCTTTGAGTACAGAAAGCTTGTGTGCTGAGCTGTCAGTTCCTTGTTGTGACATGCCATGTACAAATGTTTAGCTTGATGATTCTATCACATTGGGGTAAAAGGCTTTAAAATACTTAAAAATATAAAATAGATAAGATGTACAATTTTGGAAGTATACTTTCAGCATAAAAATACCATCAAATGGAAATTATTATTCTGTTTCTTAATCTGACTCTCTCTTATATTTTTCTTAAATATTGCAAGTTAAATTCTAATCAGCTTTAGGGATCAGCTGTAGTGTTATGTAAGTCAGTAGGACTATAAAAAATTTTGCATAATTAGGGCCAGTTACGTTCCAAAACCAGATCATGAGACCTATTTCTTCCCCCTTAACATAAAATGGATTGCAATCCAGATTAATTTAGTAGGTATAAAAACAGTTAATATCACACTCATTGTGTGTAAACACCTTGACTTCCAGGGTGTGGGAAAAAAAAATATTTAGTAGGGTCTTTTGGGCAGTTTGAGATGTGTTGGTTTGCTTCTTTGATTTCTTGACTGTTTAAATTTGTTAATATTTTCCATCACTATCATTTGCAGTTATAACTCAGGTGATTCTATAGAGCACCCGAGGCTTGTAAAATACCCTTGAACAAACAAACCTATGTACATTTTCTACTTGAAACAGTAAACAATATTTTTTTCTATCTTCCATCAATTTACAAACTGCAATTACTACATTTACAGAGAAAATATTTGTTCACATGCTAGTGTCACCAAGGGAAGACATTTCCAGAAGAACTTTCAAATGAACCTTAGGTATGGACAAATAACATCAATTTCAAATGGGATTTGAGTGCTCATTAAGTCTCTACTGTTAAAGTATCTAAATCTGTTACATCTCTCCAATGATCTTAATTTAGAAGTTGATGCAAGACTTCCTTTATACTTTTACATGGAAACACACACTCTGGAAGGAATTTGAAGAAAAGTGAGATTATTGGTGAGTATTATTGACTAATGTTGAGAGCGCTGAATGACATTTCCAAGAAATTACGTCTGATTTGGCATAGATCATTGTCATTTGTTTTTCTTGGTGTAGGCCAACAGTAGATAAATTGTTTCTTTTTCTAGGTTTAGAAAAAGAGGATTTGCTCTTTAAAGGTCTGTACCATCAGTCAGTACTGCAATTTATATATTGTATCTATCTCCCTCAGGAGTGTACCAAAAAGACCATATCCAACTTCTGATTAAGCTAGCTTTTCAAAAATAGATACTTACATGTGATTACTTTTTGTGCTTTCCAAGTGTGTATTCTTTTCTCAGTTCCCTCAGTATTCCTGAAAAAATACTTACTTGCACATTTGGGGAGAGGAAAGTTCAAATCCAATCATGTTAGCAGTAAAGGAGAACCAAAAATCAACACAGATGGACTCAAAAATTGCTGTACCACAAAGGACAGGAATCCCTCCACTTACAATATGTAGTTTCATCCTGGAAAGACACTTAACTCCTGTGCTGGTTTTGGCTGGGATAGAATTAATTTTCTTCATAATAGCTTGTATGGTGCCATGTTTTTGATTTGTGCTGGAAACAGTGTTGATAACACAGGGATGTTTTCGTTACTGCTGAGCAGTGCTTACACAGAGTCAAGGCCTTTTCTGCTTCTCATCCCACCCCACCAGCGAGTAGGCTGGGGGTGCACCAGAAGTTGGGAGGGGACACAGCCGGGACAGCTGACCCCAACTGACCAAAGGGATATTCCATACCATATGACGTCATGCTCAGCAGAAAAAGCTGGGGGAAAAAGAAGGAAGGGGGGGACGTTCGGAGTGATGGCGTTTTTTCTTCCCAAGTAACTGTTATGCATGATGGAGCCCTGCTTTCCTGGAGATGGCTGAACACCTGCCTGCTGATGGGAAGTGGTGAATTAATTTCTTATTTTGCTTTGCTTGCATGCACAGCTATTGCTTTACCTATTAAACCGTCTTTATCTCAACCCACGAGTTGGGTTAAGTGAGCAAAACTCACTTTTACTCTTCCGACTCTCTCCCTTACCCCACCACGGGGGAGTGAGCGAGAAGCTGTGTGGTGCTTAGTTGCCAGCTGGGCTTAAACCACGACACTCCCAACTATTAGATATGTGTGGCAGTTTATTTCCGATGTCTTTCGACACAATTTTATCTTTTTTCTCATTATTATTTGGAGAAGGACTTGTGCTCAGAAGCATGATGCTTTCAAAATACTACTCTATCTATCCTTTTTATCCAACGATTGTGTTCTAAATCCTGCAAAGCTTCTGTTCTCTCAGTCAACAGCAATGCATTCCACAACCTAAGTACCAATCAAGTGAAATATATATAAATTTTTTATTTTTATCAGTTTTGAATTTTCCTGGTTTTGTTCAATTGAAATGACCTTGTGAAAACATAGAAGCTCTGGTCTGCCCTCTCCTTTTTTTTTATATTCCTTTATCATGATATCATCCTGTTTCTCAAACTGGAATATCATCAAATATTTAGATTCTGTCTGAAAGTATGCTTCTCTTCTTACATGATGAACTGTAAAGCTCAATTTGCAATTGATATTTTACCTCTCTGATTGTTTCCTCTCATTTCCATATGGAAAATCTTTGTCTTAAAGCCACTGATAGTCCATCTAAATTGGCTCTGCAATTCAGTTTCAATAATTCAATTTCTTTTCTATAGTCCTAGCCTAGACTTACTCTTGTCAGTTACAGAACCTGCCTGAATCCTTCCACCTATCTGGTTCCCTGTATGCACACACTGCCCACTTCTGATCTCCCTATTGTCATTAGTATAATTATTTTTATTTCTAAGGAACTATTCCAGCTCAGACTATGTAGTCTCTCTGTATTAGAGAAAACTATGTACTGGGCTGTAATTTGCTTTGCAAGGGTCCTCAAGACCACCTTTTCCTGTATTTTTGCTCTAAGAGGGTGTGCAATATCAGGGATATTCCTTCATATTGGATGCTGATATTTGGAGTCCATCCAAACCTAAAAAGTCAAAACTTCACACAGTTCCAAGTCAAACCTGGATATCATGCTACTATTGGCTTTTTGGCCTATATTTGGCAAAAAGGCAGACAACACTCAGTGATTTCATTTAAATAAGATCCTAAGTATGTGTTTAAG
The DNA here is from genome assembly GCA_035582835.1 of Phoebastria nigripes. Taxonomy (NCBI): domain Eukaryota; kingdom Metazoa; phylum Chordata; class Aves; order Procellariiformes; family Diomedeidae; genus Phoebastria; species Phoebastria nigripes. The sequence continues at coordinate 570,461 of JAYKAV010002779.1, forward strand.
TATTAAGCCAGGCAAATACCACAACATTATGAATTATGTGCTGAGCAGTTTGCAGAACTTTAACTCTTTGATCATCTTTTTCCACATAATTGTGCCAATCCAAACTTCAGACTGCATTCCTGTATTATTTTTCTTTGCTTTCAGTAACACTGTAACACAATATTTCCAAATATTTTTTAACACATTCAGCCAGAAGCCTGAGCTTAACTTATATGCCATAATCAGGATCTGGTACTAACTGGTCAACTGTTTAATATCAAAAGATAGAGATCCTGTCTATTAGGATTTTCARAATTGCTTGGGTCTAAACTTCCATTATAATGCGTGTATCTCATGACATCCAAAAAAACCCTTCAMAATTCCAGTCAAGCCTGTTTACACATCTTCACAATTCTTCACAAGTTTCTCCAGTTCATTGTCAGATGTGAATCGGTGTGTTGATTTACATCTCTAAAGAGGTGTCTCCAGCAATTTTCCAATCTGCCTTGTGAAATTGATCATTTATATAGGAGGGTCAAAGTAGGAATTAATGGGAATATTTGGGACCTTGCCTTGCCTTGCCTTGCCTTGCCTTTTTCCTCTACTTTGCCCTCTAATTTTTCCTCTCCTTTTTCCTTTCCTTTTTCCTTTTGCCTCTCCTTTTTCCTCTTCCCTCCCCTCCCCTCCCCTCCCCTTCCCTTCCCTTCCTTTCCCTTTTTTACCAGAACAAAACCAACCAACCAACCAACCAACCAGACTAAGCCTTTCTGTAAACGTTTCCGTTATGCAATTATTAATTGCATATTAATGCTATTAAATATAACAAAACTTAAATGCATATCTGGACCCTGGATTGTCCTATAGGAAAGTACTTGTTTCTCTGCTTCTTGAATGCATTTCCCCCATGCAGGTTTGTAGCCTTCTTAGAGGTAACTAAGACCTGAAGGGTTTGTTGTTTTGTTTGGTTGGTTTTTTCCCCCACTGTTAAGCGCTAGTTTAAGGAGGAAGATAACAGTGAGTTAAATTTCCACTTTAAAAGGGGAAAACAAGTGTTGGCAAATACTACTAATCTGAATTCATTTAAGGTAGGATAATAAATCACCTGAAGTTGGGAATGTAACTCCATATGCATTTATCTAAGCTAATAAATTTCTAATAGTGAATAACAATTTTATTTTTTAAAAAGTTACTTTCAACTATTTATTCTATCTAATTTTTATAATAGGAATGTGTATCCTCATTCTGTATATTGCATGAACTATAATAGTAGTTTTTAATACACTGGACGTATTTAGGGATAGTAATACAAAAATGGGAAAATATTGGGTATCATTGACATTTTTGTTCTACCAGCACTGTGAAAAAAACCTCAAGAGTTGTAAAAATACAAATGTTAAAGCAATAACAAGTGTATTTTGCACTAACAAAATAAACTTAACAATGATTGATTCAGCTGTACACGGAGCTTTAGATGAGGTTAAATCAAATAGGTGGAAAAAAAGAAAACCCTAGGGGTGGGAGAATACATTTTATTTCTATCCATAAATTGGTCTAGCTATGTTCATAGCTGGCACATGTCATTTTCCATTGAAATAAAAGTATATTTTTTCCTTTATTATATCACCATTTCTCATACAATCCACCACTCTACTGACGAGGAATATGCCATATGAGGGAAAAAAGTTAAACGAGCTTTATTTTAAAAAAACATCACTAACAAAAATCAAAGCCATTACGTTTATGGAGCAGTCTATAGTACTTGTAAACACGGAGACTGATCCAAGTGACTAACTKTAGATGAAGTTTTGTTTGAGTAGGACGAGGAGGACTGGATCCAAAAACACTTGGATTTTATATCCAAGTGACTATGCCATATTAGAGAATTCTTCTTTGAATTCTGCTTAAAATTATATTAGAATGTGATCCTTTTTTTCCAGTATAATAGTTATGGACATATATGAGTCATTATTAAGTATCTCCATAATATACTGTGGCTCATATGTGAATTTTAAAACCGCCACAGAATGTGAAAGCTGTAGTTCATTGTTCAGCTGTTTAGACAGTGGGGTGTGTATAGTCATGATTCTGAGTCATGCATTTTCCTACCTGACTCAAACAATCTGATAGATAAGCAACTATGTTTCTCTGGGCAACAATAAGTGTGTGGGTTGTATTTAGAAAAGTGGAGCAATTTTCTAGAAAACCTGCCTCTTGTTTTAGTGCTTAAACCAACACTTCTGTTTATTGTATTGCTAAGCCCACAGTGCAGTGGCCCTCCACTTAAAATAAGTAAATTTCTCAAGGAGTGAAGTGTTTTSATGTTGAAAGTAGCTCCAGAATAGTCATATATACTATTCTGTTAAAAAACC
>JAYKAV010002779.1:572877-718124 GCA_035582835.1 Phoebastria nigripes
CCAACCAAAAAACCCCCACAGATCATAAGAAAAACTGTACTCTGTTGTGCTAAAATCTGTGGTTTAGCAGTAGGAATAAGAATACAAGTCAAACTGCAAAACCTGGGGAGGAGCCTGGGAAAGAATTTCCTACAAGTTGCAACATCTGTGAACYGCTGAGTGCTATGCTCTTTCTCACTTCTCTTTTTATTTTTCACATAATTTGCGTGAACATTTGAATGGATGTCCACTACAAGCACTGTGTAAGAGGTTGCATAATAGGTCTCATATTCATTTTAAAAGGTACAAAATTCAGTTCTGCAATRATTGTGTGGATTTCCTTTTAAAAAAGGGTGGAAATACACAATGGGCCAAAGATTCTTCCTGATTCATTATGCTGTGTTCCCTGATATGAAAAACAACCCTTCTATCTAATCCTCATTTATAACTGTTTAACCATATTTTCTTGTCTCTGAAAGTCCCACTAGGTTGCTGTTCCATGAACTTACTAATAGTCAAAATTTCCTCTGACATCAATCCTAAATTCACATGTTTAACTCATATTCCTGTGTTAACCAGTATTTTTTCTTCTTCATATCTCTATCTGTACTGATGTATGGAAATATCATTGTTCTCACATGCATTGAAGACATTGCCTACTTGTGTCAAACTAGCCCTCTTTTGACCTCCTCTTGTACTGTATGTATGATCTTCCCTTCCCTTAACCTTGCAGGATATGTTCTCTATATTTGTTTCCTTCTGAATTCTGCTGTATGGAGCAAAAGCTAACAGCTTTACAGAGTGATATTAAAATTTCCTTATCTGTCACACAAATATGCTTCTTAATACACTTCTTGGTCTGCTTTTCATGGTATCACAATCATTATTCACAGGTATCCTGTGATGAACTAATAAATGAAGGTCTTGCTTTTATAGTTTTTCAACTTAGCCTAGTTTATACACAATACTCTTGTAATTAATCCTTAAGTTCATGATCTACTTTGTATTATTACATTTCATTCCAATTCTGRTTTTCAGTCTCTTAGCACCATCCCATGCATTACATACATTGATATTCTGGCATACCTTAGCAATCATGTGTCATCAGCACGTTTTTATTACTTGTTCCAAGGTCATTAATRAAATGAAAATATTAAGTAAGACTGATCTCAAGAATAATCCGTGGGTGATTCTCTCTAGCCTTTTCAGTACCATTTATTATCTTCCCCACACAGACAGTTTCTTAGATTGTTCTTTTCTTCTTTTTACCTCATTATGTAGCACCAGCACACTTCCTTCACAGAACTCTAGGTACAGAATTCCTTCACAGAACTCTAGGTACAGAATTTATTTTGCCTATAAACTGATTATCAGAAAAAGCTGTATATTTAATTGTCACATTCTAGCCTGGAAAACTTTATCTCATATTTAGTTTCTGTTTAGTTCTTCTCTTTATCTACATTGACTAAAATGTGCTCTTCAGCTCTTTCTCAAGTATCTGTTCTCAGCATCTACCTTTTCCTCATGGTCAAGTTGTTTTCCTGCGCTCACAGAACTTCCCAGCAATTCTGTGACCTTCCCGGTAAACAGTGTTGTTGAGAAAATAGCCATGAAACCTCCCCCTCACCTCTTTTATGACTTTAAATCTCCACTTGCACTTCACAATTGTTTCAACCATACCTTTAATCTATATATCTGCCTGAGTTTCATCAGCTAATACTCCATGCATTTAAAACTAATATTTCTCCCATTAATATCTTAACCTTAGTTAAGATACTAAGTTACTACTTAACCTTAATTAAGATACTATGCCCTTAGTATCCTTCTATTGTTTGGCTCATCATCAGTGTTTCATCATTACCCATGATAATCTTTTCTTCCCAGTTCTTAGCTTTGATGAAGCACACAGAATATCCTCCCCCTCCAAATCTTGTACAAATCCTTCTGCATTCTCTTCTCTGGTTGTTTGACTCATAAACCTTTCATCTTCTGTTTCTTTGTTGAGCTAAGTAGCTACCTGTTAAGATCATTTATCAATGACCAGGTGTCTTTTTCCCAAGTGGTCTCTGTGCTCTGACACAGAAAAATGCTTACCTTTCCTGCATAGCTGTGCTAATACTAATTATTTCATTTTATTTCCATTAACAAAATTAAAATTGCTGCCAACTAAGACTAAGTTAAGTGAAGTATCCCTGTTTTCTAACATGTTAGCTAGCTTATTTATTTATTTATTTATGACAGGCAGAAGACTCACCTAACTGAATGACTAATGCAAAAAATGACAGAAGTTTTTAGACACCAAATTTATAGGACTCTATCCCTATTTTGTAAGTGCACATCTGGCAGCAGAGAAAGTCTTTCTTCCATTGCCAGAAATCACAAACTTTCCCATCTTGGGAGTCACCATCCTATGTTCATTTAGGAGTATTTTCTGTCCATACCTCCTCCTGTGTAATAGCAGGAAGAGAGACCTCTGGCTTCTGAAGGATCTCTGTGAAGATCCTGTTGTTCTGCTCTTCATCTGTGATGGTACACTGCCTACTCATCTCCTTCCCCAGCTCCTGCACCCAGTGGCTCAGCCCCTCAGCCAGAGCTGAGGCTGCCATTGCCCCTGACCCCTGGGAGAAGCAKCAGGGAAGCCTGGCAGCTTGACACCTGGACTTCTGTGTCCTCTCTTTGGAGGTCAATCCAGATCTCTATCTGCCCTCTGGGATGTTACCACCAACTTTGCATGACTTGAGAAGTCCCACACAATCTTGATCAGTGTCTCAAGGCCTTTTCGCACCCCTTTTTCCACCAGCTGTCACATTAACTGCTGAGTCAATCCCGCTCACCATTCTCCTGAGAGCTGTTGCTGTTGAGCAAAAGTAATCCAGGGGCTCCTGAGCAACATTCCCTAAACTGGAAACAGTTGAAGCTGAAGGTGTGAACTGTTCCTAATCAGGAAACAACAAACAGAAGCAAAAGCCCAAATTTGTTTATGAATAACAACAAAATGCTTCATTAATTGCCAAGTTCAAGATGCTTTATAGGAAATTTTTGATGTATCTGAATTTTTTCAGTGCAAAATTTTCTTCTTCATGTGCAAGGTTCTTCTGAACTTTGATTTCCATGATCTATCACCATACCGAGGCTTATCTGTCAGTCTAACATGTCATCCAAAAGTAAAGGCTACACTTGGTGTTTTCCCCTTAGAACTAAACTTTCATTATGTTGGTCTCAAATATGAGTCTACTGTCTTATTAACAGATGATTCATTTGCCATTCCACGTTTACTGTTTCTGTGTATCACTCTTCCTTTTATTTCCTTATTTTAGCTTTTCCATCCTTAATCATTTACATTTCTGAAGGGGTACTGCTAGCCTATGAGTATGGAGCTATTCTGGTACTTCATCCAGGTATTCAGCATGGAACTACACATAGCTATGCTATGCTATGCTATGCTATACTATACTATAGCTACTTTTCCCTAGAACTATAATCTCATAAAACATGATCTTAAATCTTATCTTAGACAGCAAACTTCTGTCTAGGTCACTGGTGCTCATCCATCTAGGAACCCTAATCTACTCGTTCTTCTTGCTGTCTCATTTCATACATTATACCTCAATGTTCAGAGAATGTCCATAACAACCTGCTATGAAAACTGGGACCAATAAACCACAAAAATGGGAGCTAATCAGTTCTGTTCTTGAATCAATCACTGATTTCTAGGATGAAACATTTGACTTCTCTGAACATGCATTTGTCATCAATGAGTTGGGAAAAGTACTTCTCTTCCAGGCAAATTATGCACTGAAATATATTGCGTGTTGAAATTGTCTAATGCTACCACRTCTGCACACATAAAAAAATACAAGAGAACAAACTCGGGAACCAGTGATTAATTTCCTTACATTTATAATTAACAGGAAATTACAGTTAAAAAAAAAAGAAGCAACAAGGTCAATTTTCACATGGAAAAAAAAGTAGCAGGCTATGGGATGTGCAGTACCTTTTGTAACATCCAAAATGTTGAAGAGAAGATGCAGAGTAGTTCATGGAAATACAGTCTGGGAGAAGTAGTAGAAACCTCTAATATAATCTGAGTAGGCAAGAGCTGAACAAAAAGTCCTAGGAGTCACAGGCTCTTTGGTTCGTTGCCAACTTCTTTGAACCGTTCTTCAGGTTCTCATTTCAGGTAGCATGCAGACACCTGTAGGGTTCATTCAGCTCTAAATAACATATCATTAAATAATGCAAATAGTCATCTGTCCGGAGTGCTCGGTCCTATTTACACAATCAATTTAACATATATATAGACAAAGAATAATAAATAAATAAATATATAGACAAATTAAAAAGGGAAATGAAAATAATTTATGTTATAAGTGGATCTACATATGACAAAAAAAGTGTTGACATTAAGGGTAGAAGAAAAAAAAAAAAAAATCTATATTAAAATATTCCTAACTTTTGAATTATAAATAGTTATGAAGAGTTAAAAATACTCAGTGCCTTTTTGACTTTGTAATGGACGAAGTGACATCCCTGTTTTCTTTTTTTTTAAAAAAAAAGCATAAAACAAAAACAAAACCAAAAACAACTTTTTAAAGCAATATTTGTGTCTAAAGAATCCTTCCTCACTATAGAGATTCCAGGACCATGTTTGCACATTGTCCTGTGCCAATGCACAGAAAGCATGGCCAAATCCTCTGAAATTTCTCCCTTCAAATTTCAACTAAGTGCTAGGAGAAAGCAGCAGTCAATTTTGGAAGCCCCTGCAATTTTTCTTTAACACTAGCTAGAACTGTGAAGATGTTAGCAGCTTAGCATGGTGGCATTTTTGTTTGTTTATTTAATTCAAAGAATAATAAAACAAAAATAATAAAAATAACAATAAAGATTGGAATAATAATTAATGAGAAAAAGGATATTTCAGTGTCTGGCAACCTTAATTGGATTCCAGAACAGATGTGACTTCATATATTGGGAGAAACATGAAATTCTGATAAAGAGATGTCCAAGCAGAAAAAGCTGGTGATATACAAGCAAGTTGAATTAAGAAAAGCTTTCTCCTAAAGGATTAATTTCTTCCCTCCTCCACATATTTTTGCTACCTAGCAATTTTTGGAGCTATGTGCTAGATGTGAAACAGGAACAATCTGCATAATTTGTGTGAGAAAGCAGCATAACACCATTTTTATGAAACTTTGAGAAACAGAGGGAAAAATAAAGGTATAAAACACCCCCAAAATATGGAATATAAATTACATTTCTTCACTTAATGTTTCAGGCTTTGACTATACCTCATGTTTTTGGCACAACCATTTATCCCAGTATGAACCTTTGCAAAACCACTTAATCATAATTTTCACTTCAGTCCGTAACAGTTTCTAATGAGGGAATAATAACTGGCTTATCACTTCCCTGCTAATCATTGGTAGACAGTATGTAAACTTCCGTATACAGTGCTATGCCATTTGGAAATTACAAATGAGAGAACGTCAATTAATTTATCTTATCTGAACAACAAATCATCCCCAATTCCAAGAAATGAATAACTGAACACCAGTGGAAAAATTTGAAACTGAGGGAATTATCTGGGTTATTTGCACTCACTGAAATCAAGGAGTCTAATGATTTCATCATGCCAATGTACAGAGTCTATACATAAATATGTGTGTACATAATTGCTGATTAAAAGAAATTGCTAGATACAAAGAAGTAATTGTATGTATTAAAATTTAGACTGCAAACTCTAGCCATCATGACCTGTCAAAACTCCTTGCAAAATGTTTCATTTTTATTAACTACATCATCCACATATGYGACTACTGGTTAAGTTGACGTTCCAGTTTTATTAAGAATATCTTTCAAACCAAAAATGATGAGTTCCTTTGTAATTAAACTTTTCTATATGACAATATAAATTTAAATGTGTATGTCCTTTAAAAAAAAAATATTTTAAACCAAAACTCACATAACTGTTTTCAGTTCTCCAGAAACAGAGCACATGAACCCAGATGTATCAGAAGACTGGTATCATATGTAAGAGAAGTTGATAACTTCTATATACATCAAAAAAACCCTACAATTTTAGCCTTAAATTAAGTCTAAATGAAACTGAGGAAGACAAAAATACTGAAAAGATTAATAAACTAAATATTTTATTTAAAGAACCAAAATCAGCAATGACATACAGGACTTTAAACATCCTTAGAACAGGGAGAGAAAATATTTATTTTCTATCAGTTTACTGAGTTTACTGAGTTTACTACTCAGTTTGCTGGGTAGTAAAAGCCTTCACATACTGCCCAAAGAATAAATGAAGAGGGTAATACACCTTATTCCAGAGTGTCCAGAATCACCATATTTTTACCTCATTGAAATATGCTAGGAAAGCTGGAATCAAAACCTAAATAAAGATAGTTCTCCATCATATTTGCCCATATGTCCATTTGCTTCTTTTAGCTATTTGAATCATGCATACATTATTTGGATTAGACGTGCAAAGGCAATGAAAAAATAGTATGGACACAGAAGATGAAAGTCCAGGCTCTATATGATTGAATTTCCTGGTAAAATGGATTAAACTTTACTTTCAACTGCTTTCAAAGATTGAAAAATAGTGCAACTGCAATACTAGTATATTGCATTGCTTTCATATTGTGCAATAAACTATCCATGTCCAGAATTATTACATAAGTGAATAAACAGAAAGGTAGAAAAAAAGATGGTGTTTTTAGTCATGAAATAGGCTTGCAAAGATCTCAACTTAAGGGAACTCCAATTTTGCCCTAAAATATACATTTGCAGGTAAAATTTTTCAAGGTTTTTCAAACAGTTGTTTATTTTACTATAGGGAGATTGAGGACAAAAGATTCTTTTGAGAAGAGATGACTTTGACAGCTAATTCATAGTGTAGGGAGGAGGTTGGCTTCTTTGTGGAGGAAAGATTTTAGAAGGTGTGATAAGATCTCTTAGAGAAAAAGTGGCTTCCTGAAATTTTCTGGAGACAGAAGAGGTCTTTAAACCCATAGATTATAAATGAGCTGCAGTTCTTTGGTTATCCAGGAAAGCCAGTGACTAGTCATTATTCATCTTTGGCATGGTATTTGTATTACTTTCCCCAAATTGCTTTTTATTCATTAATTCTCATTTTCATTTGCATAATAGCTGAAGGATGAATAACAATATGAGTTTCATGTAAAACTTTTTATGTAAATCTTTAATTTTTTGATCTATTTCATAAAATGCACATAAATTTGATTCCAGAGAAGGCTTATATAATCTCATGAAGTCACATATGAAAACCACCAGTCAAACTAAAGGAATAATATTTCAAGGGTATATGAGGTACCACCCAAATTAGAGGAGGGAATGCGTAAAGAACATGCAAAACCAATGTTTGTCTACAGCAAGACTAACTTTGTGTCATGTCCCAAGAAACCAGCTACGTGCAATTTGGCAGCCCCAGGAGCTAATTCTGTAAGTGTGTAAGTGCCTTACAGTATTTCTTTAGCAATTCACATGCTTTTTAAGAAAGTTGCACTCTATGATAAAATACCCTGGAAGCAGCATGAGATAGTTCTCTTCCCCTACCTTTCAAAATTAAATTATTTACCTAAATAAAGCTAAATCCCACAAAACAGTCTATAGCCATAAAATACATACTGGTACTAAATCCAATACTATTTATCATTGAACACAAAAGTCGTGATAGATGCACAAGATGTGGGGTAGCTGGGCAGGGGGAAGCATACTTTTTAATATATTTTAGCTGTGTATTTACATTTTTTTCAATAATGAATTCTTCTTATAAGACAAATTTTATTGGTGCTCTCTTTACAGAATCATGAAAGCCTACTGATTTGATTTATTCCACCAAAATTTGATTTGGACTGTTCAAGAAATCTGACCTATCCAAATTCAGACTGGGATTACAGACTTCAGCCTCAGATGGATATCATCTAACTATTCACCTTTTGCTCCTTTTACTTTCCTTTTCCCCCCTTACATCATTTTTCCAAATCTTTTTTTGCTACATAAGCTAAGGAAAAAGAAAGAAATCTTTGACTAGATGATTCAATGCTGTTTKGTAACCTTTGTGTGGTTTACAGCTTAAATGAGTACTGAACAAACTCAAATAGCCGTTTCTGATGACACTGGGACAAGTTTCATCCATGTTTTCCTTTCTAAGAAATATATGGTTCAATGTCCAAAAGAAGTCTTCTGGTTTTCTTTCCCCTCCCCCCCTAAGTAACTATTAATTACAGACATGGTCTTCCTGTGATAACTCTTACGCTGCCCACAAGAAGTGAACGCTGTCGGTTCACTGTTAAGCCAATGGTGNTTCTAATTTCTTCATTAAGTAATCTAGTTAGCAGGAAGGCATTGGTTTTGACCAGTCATAAAAAAATTTATGTCTGGTAAGGGTGGCAGTGATGGAAATGACAAATGCTCAGCTAATAATGAACACAGACACTCCTATAAACAATTTAAACTAGAAACTGCTACCAAAAAGGAATTCTTCCTTAGCAGCCTCTTTCCACAAAACCAACAGCCTTTCAGTGGTGGCGTTCCTAATTCAGTTCTTCTCCTTCATAGTGTTAGAGGAGGAGGAGGTTTTGCAAAAATAAAATTAGAAAACTAACTTTGCAATTTTTTTTACTGTAGAAACCCTGAAAAAATGTCCATTCTCCTCTTGGGCTCACAATGTCAAACTTTCCTCCTTGAAGAACAGATTCTGTTGCTGGGCATCCTGTCCCTTAATAAGCTCTCGTTAGTAGCTTGTTCTTTCTCTTCATGGCTAGAAAAAGCAGTTCCCTTGGAGTCCTCTCTCTGTCTTCCAGATCAGGGAGAGTTAATAGCAACAACATGTGCCTTCTCCCTAGGAGAAAATAGGGAGTGATGTCTGATGTGTTGCCCTTAATAAGGTCCCTTATTTTCCTTAATGACACTGGGAACAAAATTATATAAATGATGGTCCTGGAACCTTAGGATGTGATCGCAAATATGAAGAAGAGTAAGGCAATCCCACATGAAGGATTCAATATCAGTGTTTGGACCTGAAGATATTTAAAATTCCAAATGCAAGAAATGCACTTACGATTTTCATTTCAGGTTTTCAGACATCAGGGTTTTCTTTCATATACTGGGAACTTAATTCAAAATTGCAGACAAGACAGAACTTTCTGGGGTTTATGAGCCACCTAATTAAGGTGTTCATGAAAAGACTGATACAGTGATAGTATTTAGTATAAAGCTGACAAACTACTTCCAGTAGATGTGGGGACATTTCAAAGCCATTGCACACATAGAAAGGGAATATATAAAGATGCACAAATCTTCCTGAATGCCAGTGGCAAGCTTTGCACAAGTGCAAAGAAATTTTTCCACCATATGAAAAAGATCTTGTGTTTTAAGAATAAGATCTTCACAGAATAAGAAACCAATTTCTTTCAGAACCGTAATTCATGAATACAATCGTTTCAGTCCACTTTACCCAGAAGTAGGACTACTGCTATGTACCTGGGTAGACAGATTAAAATAGGTATCCTAACATCTTCCTGGTAGTGATGTCCTTTTTCCTCAGTCTTCAGAATCTGGAAAATGGCTCCTAGTGGGCTATCATCAGGCAGGCTTCACACTCTAGTGAGTGACTAATACACATACACTTATCTCTCTCTGTGTGTGTATATATATAGATACACACAGATATGGGGGGGGGGGGCGGTGAATTTTGCTTAGGTATCTGTAGCACTATAATGGCAAAGACAATACTTTTGCTTTTTTACCACTGGCTGACTGATATTTTGTTACTTATACAGCCTGTCGCTCCACGTTCATCTGTTTCTCTCCCTTGAACTGTTACTTTCTTTTAAACACACCTTATACTATTTGCTCTAAATAGCTTTGCTGTTGTCATATGCCTACCTTCACTGTGGCATTAAATTACTTGCAAAAGCCATTTATTGCTGCATATATAATCCTTAACCATTAATATTACCCCTTAATTAAAGCCAACAACATCCAGTGTGTCAGCTGGCATATACAACCCTCCATAGGGATATAATTCACCAAACTCAGTAGGCTTGAAATTTAAATTTTCAGTGCCATCTAGAAGTACATTCATGTCACTGGAATTCCCTCTCTTGGTGCCTTAAGTTTTTCAGGAAAAACTTAATCTAATGTTGCTAATCCTGGAATCAACCCTTACGTCCAACATGATGATCATAGCTCAATCTTTCTCTAAAGGAAGAATCCTACTGTCTTCTGTTCTAAAATCAAGGAGGACTCTGAATTACATGGAGGTGAGAGGAAGGTCACACTGAACTATAAAAAGGATTTGTCTTTTGTCCTAAATCATAGCCCCAAACCCTTTTTGTTTCTTCTTTTTTTTTTTTTTTTTTTTTAACTCTACTCCTTAAACATCAGTTGAATAGATGACTTCATAGGTTAGAAAACCCCATATAGAAAACTGAACTGAATTAAACAGGTGTATTACAGTTTAAGGGAGAGTAGGGAGAAACAAGTGATAAAAAGTAACACTTCTCCTACATAGTTACGCAACCTGCACAGTGTTTCTACCTAGGAAAATCAGTCAGGTGGGAGTCTAATCTTTATTTTACAGAACCTGGTTTTATCATCTACTTAGGGAATATGTAATATATATATATAAGAAAAATTACCAGAAACACTGTTAAAGGAATAATGTTACACATTTTCCTTCTTTAAGTCCCATAGGAATGTTATTCTGCCTTCACCACAGAGAATCAGCTAGGAGGACAGTCATGGAGAGTGAAGCACTTCAAGAAAGAGGAGGAAGTCTTCCACCTATATTCTCCCAAGAGAACCCAGGAATATGAGGTCCTGGGTTATCTAATGAGCTATTGAGTGACCCCCAGGCAGACAGGTGTCCTCTGAGAATGCCAAGGCACACAAAAAAACTCGAGTTTGTAATACCCATTCATCTACCTAATGACATAGGCCAAAGGATATTTCTTGGCTGCTGAGTATGATCTGCAGTCTAACTCATGTCAGTGGAACTAAGCACGAACTAAACCAGTGTTAAGGTACCAGAGGAACTCTACTGCTAAAACCTTAATATCTGAAGTCCTTAAAGTTGGGTAGCAGGTGAGTAAGAACTTTAAACAATGTGGGTTAACACCAGGTATCAAAGAAGACATTCAAAGACGTTCATTCATCTGTGTCGTCTTCTTCAGACCTAGCTCCAAGTCTGCAGACTTCCAAAGACCTCACAAACATACAGTGTCCAGAACTTCCCCCTGGTCCCACCATACTGATTCATAATATCTTGCCTCCAATAAAAATAAAAATATTCTCAGTTTAAAATGTGAGATATGAAACAATCCAGTTGCTGCAGACTGAATGAGTTGCAACAGGCAACTCCTGGAATTAAAATTCTAGGGCTGAACTTGGGTCAGTTTATTTTCAAATGCAGGAAGATTGCTCATCCCAGACAGAAGCTAGATACAGATAAAATTTCAGAACAGGGAGGCAAAACTGCAAAATCATCACAAGGACAGGAGACATTTTGAGTTTTTCCATTATTCAGTGTAGTATAACAACATTCAGGTCAGCTGATTACGTAAGGCAGTGCCGAAATTTCTTCAGAAATACACAAGATGTGGCAAAATGCCTCATCATTTTTTTCTTCTAAAAAGATTGGCTCTGTACGATCCCTTGATACAGCCCTATGCTTAGAGATACAACTGAAGTCTTACTAATTACTATATAATAAGTATAAAATGAATTAGTAGGCAATTTTTTTTGTTAGCATATTATTTATATCATGCTAGTTCTCACAATGTACCAAATTCTGTACGTTCATTGCATATTCATTTCTCTAGGTCTTGAGAGTTCATAGATTGTATTCTCACAACAAACTATTAGTAACCAACAGCTTCTACTCAGATTCTGATATGCACTGTTATTTTTATTGTATATCTAAATCTGATGGCATATTCTGTTTGTTTGAAGAAACCGCACTTAATATTCATGCTAAAATTTGAGATTTATGTGTGATTTAAGAGTTCAAATTTTGCCTTTGGAGAATGTTTATTATTAGACATTTGTGTTTGCATGTTTCTGTTAATATTTGCACAGTAAATAAGAATAGTCATAAGAAGCCAACAGAAAAAAAAAGATGTAGATTATGTAAAGAAGTTACTTTTATTGAAACATATAATAATTGATTCACTATTTTATTGATTCATCTTGAAGCACTTATTAAGCATTGGTCTTGAAACAGGGAGAATAGACACTTTTTCCAACACTTTTAAGGAATTGTTGTTTCCACCATAAAAAAGTCACTGTTTGATTAAACACTTATGAAGTTCTGCCTAGCAATCACTGTTAAGCTTATTTCTATCTTTTGTATAAAGGAGAAAGAAACAGGATTTTTTAAATAAAAATTAACACATGTAATAAATTTATCAGCTTTGCTTGTATTGCATCCTTATTCAAATTTTAAATTTACTGATATATTCTTATGGGTAGTTATTTCTGTATAAACTTGATCTGAAATGTCACTCAAAACTACAAAAAAAATCTTAAAATTAAGAATCAGAACCTAATTAATCTTCAGCATAATATCATTATAGTTCATATTTTCATTATTCAACCAAGAAATGTTAGTGAGATGACATCATGTCTGAGAAAATGTCACCATAGGCAGGAAAGATTCTTTGGCCAGTTAAAATCACTCTTTGAGGTGATACCACTATTGTTGGCATCACCAATAACAGAAATTATAATTGTCTAAACATGTGCAAAGAACATTTATTTTACTTTGACAGAGGGGGAAAAAAAAAAAAGGAAAAAAAAAMAAACAAACTAAAAAGAGGCTGTTTATTAAACAGAATATTGTATTGAACACCGTGATATGAAAGCATACTTGTTCCAAAGGGCACATGGTATGTGGTAGTGGATTAGGAAAGATCAGCCTTTTCTGATAAACTCCCTGTGGTGTGACTGGTAGAAAAAGACTTAAAAAAAGCAAGTAGAAAATTACCAGCACCTATCACAGTGAGAATAAAATGTAACAAAAGGCTGTAAAACTGTCAGAAAGAACAAACAATTCTTGATCCATAGCAGTTAAAAGAGTTCTGTAAACAAAGCAGGTTTTATTTTCATTTCAAACAGTCCTGTGATCAGACTGAAGTGAGATAGCAGCTGCTTAAATAGAGTTAACAAGCCAGA
Organism: Phoebastria nigripes; assembly: GCA_035582835.1. NCBI lineage: Eukaryota > Metazoa > Chordata > Aves > Procellariiformes > Diomedeidae > Phoebastria > Phoebastria nigripes. The sequence goes on from JAYKAV010002779.1 coordinate 586,063, forward strand.
TACTTCAAACTCAATAAAATGCTACTGTACAGTATGGTGTGGCAGTTTGTTTTTAATGAAAGTCAGCTTTCTGGCTACAAACAATTTGTGTTATCAGAACTTCCATAACAACACTTGAAATTCCACAAAGAAGGAAGTGTTAACACTGATGGTGGGGAAGCAAGATATTTTAGGTTAAAACTTTGGGGTTTAAACAGGCTATAGGTTTACTTTGTCTCGTGATTCTTTTCTCACCAGTATTTTCAGATGATAGTACTCTTTTTTACTTGTAAGTTCCTAAAAATGGATGCCAAATTACTGAAGTTTTGTGTATAAATATATAAGGATCGTGACAAATTACAATTGTTTTCAGTTGATCATAACAGTTAAGGTTTCCCATCTGTTACTGAATTATCACACAGGAAAAAATCATCCTCTGCTTTTCCACTGGCCATGGTGTTCCACCTGCCCAAGTCACAGTAGGCAGTTTATAACCAGGGATGGAAGTATGAACTGCACATATATGAGAAATTTCACTTTATTGATCTCCAGTTTCAATGGTACAACAAGATTTATCACTTTAGGAAGTTCCATTTCCAGGCTGGAAGAAATAATTCCAGTTTGGAGAAACATGCAATCTAGGAAGAAAAGAGCTAAGAGAACGTATAAACTAGGCAGAACGACATGGAGATCATGACTCTGCCTTATATGCCAGGCTTATCACCATGAATTTTGCTTCTAAGTCTCACCAGCACTCTAYCTACTGGCCCATTACACCGTACTGTATCTAACACATATTTAAGTAAAAAGATCTAACATTAGTTTAACAAAAAATGAAAATTGTCAAAGAAATGTTTCCTACCTCTTCCCCCTGAAATAATTCCTTTCCTCTTCTCTTTCTCACAGACTTCCCACAGATTCCCACCAGAAAGCAAGACGAGGACCTTGGACCACTGAGATACTGAGGGTTTATTATTTAACTACCACTAAGCGCTACCACTGCATGAGTAAAATAACTATTTCAAGCTCTTGTTCTTAAAAGATTAAATTTGTTACCCTCACCACAGTACTTTTTTCTTTCTTTGCCTCGCACCACTCTCTCTATTCATGAAAATTTGTCTCCATCATGACCATTTGTGGGCTACTGTAACGTACTCAGATATTATACCTACAAGTACCATAGAAGACCCTGTGAGGTAATCAATAAATCTGTGTTGAGAATAGCTTCAGTAGTGTACAACAGATGAGACGTGGGTCAACAACTGAACTAAGAAAAGAGAGCAAACTTTTGGAGAATACTCACAGAAGGGAGAGAGAGAATCCTGTGCCAGGCATGGTGCAAGAATTATTTTTGTAAGGGAAGGGAAGGGATTAAGCAAGCAAGTGTAATTCTAGCATTCCCTAATTTTTGATAGCTTAACTTTGTAGGCCTCACAGTATGCTTCAATACAGCATTTTGAGTGCAACATATAATGTCTTTTGACATGTATAAACATTCTTATGATTAGTAGTCACAGGGTTTATTTATTGTTATGAATTGTGTCCAATCCAATTTGTTTTCATATTGTCAAATTCCCAAGTATCTTTCGCTGCAAAGGGAATCTTGGAAATCTGTAAATGTTAGGGGCTCAGTTGAAATAGCCTGCCTTGGCAAACTCAGTGAAACATATCTGTCAAGCACAGCAAAAGCCTTGTAAAATGCTCCTCTGCTGTAGGCCATAGAATGGAGCTATAACAAACTCTGACCCATAAAAAGTCATGTAAACATTATAACCTGTTTTTACTAGCCTTTTAAGTGCCAGGAGCAATTGATCTTGTATGGCTTAGGTCTTTCCAGCTTCCAAGTCTCCCTGAGCACCTAGGATCCTACATGGGTGTCCAAGTGCCTCTGGCTTTGGAAGCCTAAAATAGGAACAGATACAGGGCTATCAGCTACTTAGTTATTCACTCCAGGCAGATGTTTGATATTTCCAACAGCAAACATTTAAAAATGAAGCACCTATGGAAATCAACTGACTGTTTCTGTATTGTTAATCAAAATAAATGTCCATGCAATCTCGAGCTGTTCCCCTAAATTGCTGCATCTGTCATACTGGAAAGAAAAGGGGGAAAAAAAGAGAAAAAAGAAGAAAAAAAAGAAAAATGTTTCAAATTTAGAGTAACAGTGTCCTTGCCTTAAGGCTCTCTGATCATGACAGCTTCCTTAAGCTTTAATGTTGCCATTTGTTTTAAGAAAAATGCTGCAAACCTTAGTCCTCAGGGGAAACTGAAGTTCACTTCAATACACTTCAATGGGATTTTTGCCTGAGTAGTAGCTGAAGGATTTAGCTCACTGCTAACTTCATGAACGACCAACATGAATTTTACAGCTTTTGATTTCTGCCAAATACTTACCCCATTAAATTTCTGTGGGAAATCAGCCATACAATTAAAACCTATTTTATGCCTTCAATAATGTTAATGAAGCAATTGTGGCTTTCAGAATTTTATATACATGTGTGTATATATGTGTGTGTATTTTGCTGTCACTGCAGCAGCTGCTGTTGGCCTCAAACAACATCTCTTAAATACATAAACTTAGTGATGGARGTGTACGTGACTCTGACGGTCATCAAACCTTATTAAAAAAGCTAAAAATTCCTGCCCTGTACAGACAGTTGCCACAACATGCACAAATTTGCTCATTATTAATATGTGTACTCTATTCCTTCCATTATGGTTAAAGAAAATTAAAATATAGAAGTAATGAGGAGGTAGCGTTCAGAATTTGTAACTGGTTTCCAGACAGTTTATCTTGCCCAGCAAGGTTTTGACACCTTTGATGGTTCTGAACATAGCATAATTTTTACATGCCAGTGTCTGGACCTGGATCTGAATGCAGAAACTTAGATCTATTGTTTGTTTCAGTGCATTTTTCACTTTTGAATCCTTACACCAGAAAACCCTTTCGATGAGGAATAGTTTTTTACTTCAGTAGGAACTCTCATGTAGACAGCTGGCAAAAAGATCTTCTCTAAAATAATTAAATTCTTGTCTTGCTGTAAAAATACATGCCATCAGGGAAAACTGTTCAAAATTCTGCTTTTGATTTTTGACAGAATGACACAGGCAAGCTTTTGGCCAAAAATTTTGATTCTGAGAAGCAACTATAGACAGTTGAAAAATTTGGAATTCTGTTCTGGGATGTAATATTCACTTTCTTTCTATGTAGTACCTTGGAGATCCAAGTTTAGAAAGAATGGCCTGAACTTCTGAAGAGCTGAATATGTTTCTCTACCCAGAGCCAGAGCTGCAGTGATCACCTCCGGATCACAATACACATCTTTGGAGCATTTACATTTTCAGTGCTCTACCACTAAAAGGGACTCGCAATCCTGAGTTGAGTGGCTAGGGCTCATGAGGAAAAGTGCAAGGACATTTGGACACCTGAAATGGGAATTTGCAGGAACTGGTTTCCTGAACACAGAATAACATAAGCAAACAAATAAAAGATAATTGAACAAGGAATTCCCTAGAGATGCATGGTTAGGATAGTCTCTCCACAGATGAAAAATGGGAACTCAGATTTCTTCACAAGAAAAGAAAGACCTTGACCGTAAGTCTTTCAGATTTAATAAATAGACAGGTATCACACTTAGGTAAAAAAACCCCTAGTACTATTTCTGATCAGGTTTGGTAAGAGTTAAAATTTGTTCTGAGCCCAACTCCTAAATCAGGTCCTGTAGGTAATTCATGTAGGAGCATCATTGTTTAGAGCATTCCAAAAGGCACTGAACTTTCCAGCACTCCTGGTATTTCAGTGATTACGTGCACGACCTCCTCCAGTAACTTTGGCCATTGAAATTAACCACTGGAAATTTAGGAATGAGGGTGGCTGTCAGAGGTGTATAAAAATATTGGAAGTAAGAAGAAACATTCATTCATGCAAATCTCTCTCTCCGGCATCTAACCACCAGTTCTAAAAATGTATTTTGCATTTATGAGCTCCCACTTCCATATTTCTATCAGGTAAATGTTGCAGTGTTCTCTCATTGCATTTTAACAGAAGTGCAAATCTCCAATACTACTTGCATTTGGGAAGTATCAACACTGCAAAATAAATTATTATTCATCCTTTTTTTCCATCTTTTTAACCRGCTCATACAGTATTTGCAGAGTCAGACAGTCTGAATAATTTCCTTCTCACAGAAAGCATGTAAAAAGTTGCTGTGTTTTCACTTTGTGGAAATTGTTTCACTGGTGCAGATACAGAAGTGTGAGCAAACTCCTGTTCATATTTAGCTGTTCCTGAAAACAGAACTTGATATTTAAATCCAAACACTATGCTGACATCTTGGGCTGGCTGGTGTGAAATTTAATTTGTGCTGTTAAGCCTCAGAAGCCTGGGGAAAACATGGGATGAACAATAGCCATTAAACTCCAGTTTACAATATCCTGCTGTATGGACCCAATGTCCCTTCGAGGGCCACACATCTGGCCACTATACCTGAAAACTGTATTTGACTTTTGGATTTTTACTGCTGTGCCTTCCAACGTACAGCTTTTTAGGCACAGTGTTTAGAGACAGAGGAGAGCAGGAGCAGAACTCTATCCTGGCCTCTGCACTTATATTCCGAGACTTCCAATTTTTTTTTTTTCCCCATCAACCTCTTTTTTGTAACATAAAAAAATAAAAAAAAAAAACCCTTCTTTTTATACCTCAGACTTCTTCAAAATTGTCCTGTACTTATATTCATAAAGTTGTCCTAAACAAACAAGTGCCTTCCCCGCAACAAACACTTGCAAAATGAATTAATAAATACATAAATTCAAGCAAGCAGCCCTCAAGAGGCATTCATAATGTCAAGCAAGTTCGAACTAATTAAAACTTTACTTCTAAACAGGGGCCCAGTCGACTACCTCTGGAGAAATTAGCACCAGAGGGAAGAATGGCATTCCACCRGTTTTTGCCAACAGATCTCTATGCCAGCACTTTTGAACAGATCAGTTGTTTGTTCCTTTGTGCTAGCTTAATGCAGCTCTCCTACATGCCCTCAGCACCAGAACATCAGAGAATTTGTAGAGCCAAAATAAACACATTTTTGGTGTCAACACACTTCACATTTCCCACCCAGTAGCAATACAGAAACTTTCAACTCAAAGATTCTGAAGTCCTGTGTGGGTGAGCTGAAAAGCAARTTCACCATATCAAGAAATAAACTTACTGTGAAAACTGCTGGGATTTTTTTCTCATCTGCCTTCATAGTCAGTTAACATTAATCACCCCCAGCTGCTTAATTTGAATCAATACTCCAGGGRTTTGAAAAAGCCTGTCACTCCCTAGCTGTGTTAGCTGCATATACATTATATCCTTGCATTTGATAAATGTAAGAATAAATTACCTGAATGCCCTGAAAATTTGTGACAAAAGCAACATGATGACTGAACACTGATTTCTGTTACAAAATCGGTTCACCTGCCAGAAGGCAGGCTGAGGCAAAACAGCAAGGTTACTGGCAGTGTGACTAGACAGTATCGCCAGGAGGTCAAACAGTATCAGGCTATTCCAGCCGAGAACAAAAATTTGGGAATGTGATGTGGCAATATAGAGCTTTGTTTCCCAACCACACAGAAGCACAGTATCATATCTTATTTCAGCCAGACCACTTCCCCAATAGCTAATCATTATATTCAAAACTATATGCATTCATTTTAGAAATATCACACTGCTTCAGGCTTTGTTTCACAAATTACACTAGTCAGAACCACAGATGTTGGTACCTTGTTTGTTATTTGGATGCAACATATTTTCATTGTTTCCATTTTCCTCACTCTACATACTCCTCCTCAAACTTATACTTGTACAACAGAATATACCTCTATCCTTATCCTTTATGCCCTATCTATCTAAAATTTAATTTACAGGAATTACACTTAACTTCTGCAAAATTTTCCGAACTCCTTGGACATTCAGTGGTGAACATTGAATTCAGAATTCTCCCTTCCACCAGATTTTCTCCATTTTCTCTTAAAGCAAGTGTCTTTCTTCTAGAGCTAAGGATCATTATTGAAATTTCTTCTGGAATCCTCCTGTCCTTTACCCTGCTTGCTTCTGCAGTATAAAGATGCTCCAAGCAATCATTTACACTAAAGACGTTTGCAGTAACGCAAACTGCAGTATGCCCATAGTTTTTCTTGACACAGATTGGTTCCTATACCTTTTTGATCATGTTAGTACCTTTAATTTTGATGTTTGATATTATCAGAATAGTTTAAAGATTTTCGTTAGTTATCATATTTAATTTCATTTTTTAATACTGATAAAGTATCATTAGTCAGCTTTAGAAAGGTGTTGCCAGGGACTTTGTGCAGTAAGTAAAACTTTTTAATTGTTGAGGAACAAATCTGAGATTTCAAAGCAGGATAAGATTCAGTCTAGCAAGATTAGTAAAAACTTCCTAATCTGACTGTGGAGGTGAGTCTGCAGAAATAACATTTCATCTCTGGGAACGGTCCCAGCACTTGGTAACTCCTCACAGATGTGTTCATCTGTGGTTAACGGGTTTATTATTGGCAACACGTATGTGGAGAACTTATTTTTGCCTCTGACTGCAGTTTTACTACTTTCCAATACATTTCCAAGTAATAAAAGCCCTCAGGCAAACCACTTGATTTGGGTCCCTGCTAACTTTCACCTGTCCCTAAGCATGTGAAAAATCTGCATTAGTTTTGATGGGAGTTATGCTTTTCCAGGTAGAGAAGAATACTTTACTTTCCTTTAGGGCACGCACATACTTACTATAGATGGTAACCAACAGTGGAGTAACAGATGCTTTGCAGGCAAATAAACTACTGTTCCCTTTAGTATAAAAATAGTAACTCTGATGGCCTCATTGGTTACCACGCTTTGCCCTCTGATCTGATTGCTATTTTGAAATTTTCATTTGAAAACATCTCATGTTATTTGTCTCTGTGGTTCCTTCTCACAGATATCCTCAATAACTCTCCATAAAGAGATGTCCTGTCGTGTCTTGCCTTTGCTTAAAGTGTCTTCATAGTTTTAAATTCTGACCTTCCCTTTTAGTTTACTATAAACAAAAAACCAAAACAAAAACCCCACAAACCGCCCCAAATTAGAACATTTTATGGCAGAGCTATTTTGAGCTAAGTGAAACTAATTTACATGGCAACCAAGACACAATATGGTCAGTGTCAAACAGTTCAAACATATGCCTCACTTCAAAAAGAACAGAGGGAACTTCTTTTTTTAATATAGTTGCCCTAAATTTTTTAATAATACAAATAGCTTCTTTATAGTTACCCATTTGTACTTCTCCATTTCCATCTCTTTTTTTGAAGAAACTTTCTATGTGATTGTGCTAGGTAGACCTACATTGTCAAGAACTGTTCCCTGTTACTCATGTATGCATTAAAAATGTGTATTTATAAAATTGATTAAGTTTTGTTTATGCTGTTGATTTTGCCTTTGTGCAAGCAAATACCATATATATGCATATATAAAATATACTGTACTAATATTCAATACACTGCATTGTCAAACCAAATCCTTACCTGGGGAGTGTATATAYACACACACACACATATATATGCATACAAATAGCTGCTTCTATGTATACTTCTATGTCTGTATACCTGTATACACAGTTTAAATACATGTGCTTAAACTATTTGGAAGAAAAACACTTCTTATACTTTATAGGACAATAATCTACTTTTCCTTTTTAATAAGTTCTGTAATCAGACACAGTAGCTGCATGTAACCTGAAAAGGCTCCATATAGAGTAATGTTTGAAAATAATTTAAATTATATTTCTGTTTACACATACTTTCACCTGAGGCTAGCTGAAGCATAAAAGCTAAGCCATTTAAACTACTTAGGGCCATTTCTGTAATAAACAGAGCAGAGAAATACAGAGCCATTACTCATTTCCAAAATACAGATGAAGTTGCCTTTCATGCAGACCATACTACAATGCATAAATAAATGAGATTGCCAACCTAATTTTAAATTTGATTTTTGTACTAATTTTCCTCACAACACACTTCACCAAATTGCATAGCTTTCTTATGAACAGGCCCTTTACCATTTGAGATATAGTTACTTAAATTAGCAAGATCATGGGCCTCAGGCAGGCTAAAAATATTAAGGGTGATTAATTAATGATTAATCTGTACTTTTTTGGCAACAAATTCAATTTTACATCATTGCTCAGTCTGGTACAATGCAAAAACATAGGATTCAGTCTTCAAGTTCCTGAACACCTTTCGCTTCATGTGAAGCAAAAGAAGTTGAGAAAATTTAACACGTGGCAGCATTTTTGCATCTGAAATTAAGTTGTTATGATTCAAACCTGAATATATATGTTTCATTTATATGCCTAATGATCCATTATCTGTTTTCATTTTAAATATATAAAAAAAAGTGTGAACCTGAATTGTTTCTTTTATGGACAGCTAAGTAAAAGTGAGTTCCTGTTTCTTATGCTGGCTCCCTACGGTACTGCACACATTGACGCTCACAGGCCATTCATAGGTTCTCTGCATTATTTAACTATTCCCGCGTGTGCATGCAAATTGATTTTTTTCCATTGTATCCTACTGAGCTCTCCAGCTGGCTGTACTGAAGGGGATCTGCACAGGTGCCTTCCATCATCTTATCAGACTAAAATATAGCATATTGTCTTAAATGCCAGCTTTCTACTTATGTGCAGTCTTCAAAGGACAGACTAAAGGTAAGTACCATTCTCTCTAAAGCTACAGGCAGCTGCAGAGTAAAACAGTTCCTTCTAGGTGCAAATATTTGTTTCTTTTTTTTTTTTTTTTTTTTTTTTTTTTTTTTTTTTTTTTTTTTTTTTTTTTTTTTGCCCTAAATGTTCTTTCTTGTTCTCTTCTGTACAAGAGTATTGCCAAAATACTTGCTGCAATATTGCATACTTTAATGGTGTTATAGTTTGTATGTACTAAAAGCAGTATAGGTAGTCTTTGTTTATCTGGTACCTTATTCCCAAGGAGCTGTACTCAAGTTAGGGATTCATATATTGCTATGACACTTTAATGCAATTGCTCTTAGAGTTTAAGATATTCACTTATTTAATGGGGATACAGGAAAACTATCTGAAATGAGCTGCTTGAATACTGAGGATGCTGAGAACTGTATAATATGCTTACCTTCAGATGAACTCTAAACTTTTTGAAGTTCTATTTTGTAAGGTTTGGAGTTTGTTTTTTGTTTTTTGTTTTTTGTTTTTTAATAAAGTAGAGGTTAGATTTTCAATAGAGGTTTTGACTGTTGTGATATCTGACTTTTCTGAAGAACAGACTTATTCTGTGGCGATCTGAGAACATTTAAGAGCTTAATTCACTTCCCATTTAGTTCAATGAATGAAAATCCATTGATTTCAAAGTTGCAGAATCAACCCCCAGATAAATAGCAACGCTAACGCAAGTCTTGTAATGCTAATTTCTGGTACTTATAAACCCTGCATTTAGTTTTTATTTTGAAAGAACAGTAAGCCAGTTTACTCAGTACTGACAGTATTCTGTCTTCAAAACTCCTTTAGAAACAGCTCACTTGCAAATCGAGCTGAAAGGAACAATGTTCCTCTTTTCTTCTTGCCCCCAAACTTAACTGCGGGTGGTCAATGAGCCCATAACTAAAAGTGGTCACTGCATGATTTATCTTCTTATTGACTGGCACCATGATATGGAGTCCCTCTGAGAGTCATTTTTATTAGAAGATAACCAAAAAGTCCCACTCTCAAAATCACAAGTGATGCTTTCACCTCCTGGTCATACCACTGCAGGTATCTGTCTCCAAAGCCAAACTACAGGCTGACTAAACAAGTCAGAGATAGTCAAAAGATGCTACAGCATGATTCCAGTTTACAGAAGTGAGTTAAGGAACATCATTCAGATTCAGTCTCAAAACTCTACCCAGTATTTCTAGCACCACTCAGAAGTATGAGGCTCTTGTTTCTAGAGTGTAAACTGTAGTCTTCCTAATCCCCGTTTTTTCATTCTCTTTTCCTACCAACCCCATTACTCTATCTCCATTTTCTTCTTACCTTAACATAGCAGTGGAACTGCTGTATTGTAAGGGGCTAACAGTGGCTCAGAACTCATCATTAGTATTTACTGCCTTATGAATGCTCTGCCTCCTTCAGGCTTTTACTTTAACTCAGCTGCCTCATTTACAGTATGTTAATAAATATTTGTGTGTGGCAGTGAACTACAATCACTTTTAGGAATATTCTTAATTTTGGTTTGTATTCACTACCGGAAACTATTTTAACAACCAATTACCAGTCTAGATTTTTAATACTTCAGTCCTCATACCTCACCTCTCCAGTTCTCATGTCTGATACCATCTACAGTTCTGCTACGCTCTCCTGGATATGCCATTACTAGATACTTCCTTCATTTCTCTGAATGCAGCCTTAACTGGGAATCATCACCCTGATAGTTATCACACAAGAAAAAAGAAAAAAAAAGTCTATTGAAAAGTAGTGAATTAATTTTCATGGATGGGAAGTCTAAAATGTTAAGATTTCTTTTTTCAGTCTGCTTTGAGTTAAAACCTTGAAAGCATGAAATATAAAGCCATTAAAGGCGTACTGCTCTTATTCACTTAAAAATGACCCATAGTAAGGGGCATTTGGCTGGTGTGTGGGCAACAGGTCTTCCTCCTTTGTATTAATTGAGACCAGAGAGCTGAACAAGGTTCCTTTGTATCTCAGATGAGGTCTCTCACCTATTGGCTGTTGAAGAGAGATCTCCTGATTCTTCTTGGTGGAACTATTTCACCATGTAGAACTACATGTCTGGCTGATGGTCAAGCAGAGTGCTCACTTGGGAAGTTACTGTAATATTTAAACTGTGGGTTTGAATCAGCCACCAAAGGTGTGAAGAAGTATCTATGATTTTCCAGGCAAGTGCCCTTCTTGCTGCATTATACTGGAGTATGTTAAGTGTTTATTTCTCTTACACCAAGCAATCTATTCTTGTCAAAGCAAATAGGTTCCTATGAAAATGCTCATATCAGCTGCTTTTTCTTTCCTTTCTTTTCTTTTTTTTCCTTCCCCCAGAGCAAAAAAATTGCATATTTGGCCATGAAGTGTGCAATCAGTTTTAATAATAGGTGCTAATCTCATCAGTGCACGCCATTAGGGAAACATAATCACAAGTACCAGTCCATCATTTATAAAACTCATCATACATCTTCTATCAGAAAGGTTAGTCTCAAGTGTCTGGTATACAGACACTTAAGTTCTGAATGCTATTTTGTAATGAACCACAGCACACAACTGTAGAGTCAACTATATCATTCCTTTTTGGCCTGGAATGTTTAAATCTAAGTGTTCCTTTATTTCCAGCAGTAGAGGCTGAATTTTAGCTACAACTGATCCCTGCTGATGACCCTGTGAGCCAGGTGTAAATAGCCATGATTTGTTACACTTGGCCTCTGACTAAAGGTGAAATTTTTGGAATGTCTAAAGAAAATCCCTTGAGCCATATTTTAATTATGTTCACATGGAGAGGGAAAAGTATAGACATTAAAATAAATAAATAAATAAATAAACAAATAAAAGAAGGAACTATCTCTTTAAAACCCAAAAACTCCACAAACCGTCTTGAACTAGTGTTTTAAAAAGAAGCTTTGAAGATTGCACTTGCTCGTGACCTCAAATGAATATCAATGGCATAACTTTTATGGCAGAAAAGAACACAAAGTGCAAGTATAAAAGCACTTCTAAAGATGTATGCATTAATTATATATTCTTAGCATCTCATTCTTCAGTGACAAATAAAAATTGGTTATTAGAACTGATTAGACAGACAGCGTCAAGGAAATAACTTGTTACAGATACTCCATCACCAGCTGATGTAGGGCAACATTTTACAGAAATATCAACTTTTTACTCCTTCTAACAAGGGAGTGCAAATCTTTGATTTTTTTTTAATCACTAAAATAAATTAAAAAAAAACAGTAATGCACCATCTAAGAATGGTTCACTGATAAGATCCTTAGCTCAGCCCTGAAGAGTTGAGTTGAGATCCTTCTTTGTCTTTCACAGATATTGACTGTGTCTGAAAAAAATAGTGAGGGGATGAAATCAGTTATCTTAATTTAGGCACCCAGCTTTCCCAGGTACATTTGAGTGACCGGTAAAGCAATCTTCCAACTTCCCTGTAAAGACAATGGAGAGAGATTAAGTGATTTTGAAGCCGTGAAAATGAGTGAAAATCCTATCTGCTTATATTTAGGTACATATATGAGATGTTTAGTCCTAAGGATCCTACCTCTCACTGATAACTGTATACGTGAAGTACCTTTTGAGGACAGCTTCACTAGGCATTTGGTTTGATGTCTGCATTTCGCACCCTGTATCTGAGATAAATTTACCTGGATCTTGTCATTTCCTGTTGGTTACATTACAACAGCTTGAAGTCATGGGAAGCTAGCAAGCTCCCTACTGAAGTTATTATTGTGTATTACATGCCAAGGTACCTAACCCACCTTAGATAGTGGAGAGGGAGCCTATGTACTGTCTTTGAGGACTTTGGTTTCATTTTGGTTTATGGTTTGGTTTTGGTATTTTTCCTACAAAGGCTTCAGACATCCGTTTATGAACTGGGGTCTTAAACTTGAGAAGCCAGTTTAAATAACAAATGGAAAGAAGGTGAGAGCTAATTCTTGTAAAAGGATGATGACCTTAAACTTTGACTAGGGGATTCCTTGATACATGATCCTTGTGGAGGCTAAAAATTTGTCTTCCAGGGAACATTGTAAAAGTTCTTGTAAGACAAATTAATGAGAAGTTAGTAACTATGGAATCTCTGACTCAAAAAGTCACTGTGTAGAGAAGTGTTAGAGGCTGGGATACTATTAAAAAGAGTGATCACTGAGTGTTTGCTCTGTTCTATTACTCACCCCTAAGCATTCACTTTTGGAGAACGGATGCAACAGTGTTTTGTCATCCTTATAATACCGTATATTAGTTAGCATTTTTCGGAGTTCAGTTTCCCTAAATACCAAACTACTGTGCTGTACTGATGTTGCTTTAGCAAGGCCAATAATAACTTTGTGCCTGAAACTTCTATATTATTCTGATTGCAACCACAGTAGCTGTATTCCTCAGGCCTTGCTAGAGCAGTTTTTTGTGCTTTTCCATAGAAGTAGTAGTTTGGCAGCATACCGTTACTCTTTTCTTCCAATTAAAAAAATCCTCTCTGTCCTCTACTCTTATTTCTGAGGTGCTGTTTCTCACAGAAAACCATAAATCCTGTCCATGGGTACAAATGAATACTGTGCATGCAGGTTCTAACCAAAAAAAACCCAGAAAATACTGTTTTTGAAAGGCAGAATAAAAATTGAAAGGAAAAAGAAATTTAATCAGATAACTTTGCATACCCCTTCCCTTTCCTGTAACCTCCCTTGCTTTCCTAAAATTTACCTGAAGATTTTCAGCTAAAAAGGTAATTTTTATTTACAGGAGTAGCTGAAGCAATTTAAATAAGTTAAGCTTAAAATAAATATATGAGATTTCATATATCTCACTGGAACACATGTTAAAATACATCCTTTAAAGAATGAGAGATGAACTTGCTTTAAAATTAATCTAAAATGAAGGAATTTCTTCATTTGACAGGTGTAGATTTTAAAGGTTAAAGGTCTGAGGCTATATCACTTGCATGTTCAAAGCTCCCCATGACCTCTGAGTATGCAGTAACAATGATATACTCAATTTTTCTTGGTTACTTCAGGTTACCAAAGGATTTTCTAAATGCTGCCCCATTTACTGGGAGGCAAACTGAAGCATGAGTAACTTCAGTACAAACCTAGGCCTTTCCATATAATCCTGTCTCCTTTTCAGTAGGAAACCTCTAAATAACTGAAAGACTAGATCTTTTGGAAGCCACTTTATACAATCTGTTAATAAAATTACACCCTTGATATTTTCTAAATATATCACAGGTAATCACTGCATCAGCACAACATGTTCTTTTTGCTGTGATATGGAGGCTGCCTTCAGATTGACAAAATCCTTGCTCTACATACACAACATTTGGAAACAACTGCAACCACAAGCCATGTTACTCAAACAAGTACCTTAAGAAACCAGGAAACATTTAATGTTGCCTTTTTACAAATACCTGGTTATTAATCCTAGCAATGCCTTTATTTATATTCCTGTACTCAATCCATGAGTGACTAATTGATTCAAATGAAGCAGAATTTCAAATTCATCTGATGTTGGCACAGTGTTTTATATGTAAGTCTCTTTCTAACACTTATTATACAATTATATATGCTTAGTTCTGAGAAACACTGCAAAAATATTTGTGATTCCCAAAGTACAGCTACAGGGAGTGTGTAGGAGTGCTAATTGTGTGACATGAAGGGAAAAATTACGCAAATTCATGAAGTGCTCTGTTTTGCACAGTGCACACTGCCTTTGAAGTCAAGGCAGATATACAAACATGAACAAGTCCAGCACTTGCTGGCAGAATGCCAGCCATCTCTCTCACATAGAGAGCAGTCCATGTCTCGGTAGTGGCTGAAGCCACCAGTGACAGATTTCTTCTTACAGCTAGGTGCAGGCTGTGAAGGGTGGTTTCAACGCAAAGTAGTACATTTACATTCACCTTGTATTCCACCATGACACCTAAAACCAAACAGTGTTGAACTTGGAAGGAAAAAACCAGCCAACTTTATGGCCACAGAGATCTGTCTGGTGTTCTAGAAGTTCTTCTATTTGTTCTGTCTTGCTGAGCTGGAAGGTATTTTCCTAACATCCAAATTACTATTTTCTGAAATGAAAGAGGAGAAAAAAAAAAAAAAAAAAAAAAAAAAAAAAAAAAAAAAAAAAAAAAAAAAAAAAAAAAAAAAATTCTAAAACCTGCTGGTGGAGTGTCAGAAGCCTGTTTCTAAACAATGCATGCATTACATTGCACATAACAGATCAAAGAAATACTCTACTCAGGATATCATGCAGTCTAGGGGCAGGCTAACCCACACATCATAGGACAGGAGGAATAGATTGGACATTCTCGGTTTTGAGGGGAAAAAAATTCTGAGAGTAGTAGGTAGGTTTATCTTTAATCCAGTAGAGTTTCAATCACAAAAGAATTTGTTCATGATTCACTACTGTTGAGGATATCATGTATTGAGTTTATTAACAAGGGCTTGTTGTGTGCTCATTCAAATTCACAAATACAGATTCAGTGTTTTGCTGTACTGGTTTCAGTGCCTGCATTTGATTGAAAAGCTCTCTGACATGCATTGCATGAAATGCAACACAAAACCCTGACAGTGATTACCCTACCATTCTGCCCTTTCTCTTTTTTATCAGCTGGAATTCAACCTGGGCACCTCTGTTAAGCAATGTCCGACAGAATCATGATAATGTACCTGTATGATATTGAGGTGATATGGCATAGTAAGCATTCACATTACTTAAAATCTAAGTACTGTGAAAGCTTTTAATTTGGACATTCTTGTACAGCTAACATTCATAACTGTGTCTGGTCCTCTTTTATTTTTACTGCTGTAATGACCCCCCCTTGTTAAAGAAAATAACTTCAGATTTGATGCAGGTGGAGGTAGTTAACAAGATGTTGACCTAGTCATCCATTTGAGTCAAAGCAACACAAAGACAGGAAAATGTTCTGCTAATGAAAACACTATCTATAGCTAAGGGTTACTTCAGSTGAGGTGGCTAATATCCTGAATTGTTTGTATAATCCTATTATTTCCTTTGTAATATAGACTATTGTGTCTTCTGATTAGCCGGTCAATTACAATAAAAATGGATGGTGTTTCACTCCTCTGTTTAAATGTCTGTATTCACTTTGACTTCTGAGTGTGGCTATATAAAAACATATGCCATTGAGGGTTCAGATAGGCACATTTATTAAATAAAAACAGGAAAACATTACCAATTCATCTACACCTAGCACGACGAACCACTGATATACAACTAATTGTACAATAAATAACACCTGATCTTTCACCGTGGCGCAGATATTATGCAAGAGAGAAGGTGCTTTGAGAATATTAGRCTGTATTATCTAAATCTGGTAACTTTCTTCATGGTCTTTTCTTTATGAAATTTTGATCCTGAGTGAGGATACCATTGCAKACCTCGATATTTCAGTCATAAAGCTTTCTTTAAGACAGGTATTCATAGGGATACAGAGAGCCTTACTGTGATGAGAACTCTAAGATCTTCAACAGTTACAAGGGACTTCAAAAAGTCTTTCAAAGGCTATGAAGAGAAGTTATTCCTACTGATACTAAACTAAATAGTTAATCATCAAGCTTCTACTATCATAGCAGTTGTCAGCATTTTAATATATTTAGGACTCCAAGAATAAATTAGGGAAAAGCATGTCCTATATTAATTAAATAATCTCTGGGAACTCACATGCTTAAAAGAAGAATTGTTGGAAAGTAAGATTATACTTCCAAACACATGATTTAATCAATTATTATCCATGTTAAATGGCTTTGTAACACTTCCAACCCAAATCCTAGACCAAATACTAAACTTAACCCCCTGCCATGATCCAGATGGAAAAGTTGCTAGGGAAGAATTTTTTTTTTTTTTTTTTTTTTCTTCTGCAGCCTACCCTTTCCCTTGACAGCTCCAATCCAAACTTCAGCTCTACTGGTTGTCTCTCTCCCATACCCACCATAACCTTAATCACAAATGTTGGCCTCAGATGAGCCTTAGCCAAGGACCTCCAACTATATACCAGCAGAAAAAGATCTCAAGGGAAAATTCTTTCTGCAGTGTACTCCTTCCTTTGGCAGACCCTTTGCAGCCCCACATGAATGGGCTGCTTTGTAGCCCTTGAAGTGATGTTCCAGGACGTGTGTCTCTTTCAAACTCAGTCCTAAATGGTAAACCGTTGGCCTTGGCTGAGCCTTGGGCAAGTACCCTCAAACATGACACAGAGAAAATAGTTTTCAGGGGAGAAACCTCTCTGCAGCACAAACTTTCCCTTTGCAACCCCACACCATCTGAATCTTCAGGCTCTATTTCTTTTCCAACCCTAAACCCAAACCTCACCTTTGACCTCAAGCTGATCACTAGCCAAGGACCCCCAGCCTTGCCCAGATAAAAAAGTCCTTAGGGGAGAAACCTATCTTCAGCATAACTATCTTTTGTCTGCTTCTTTGACACCCAACTCCCACTGAAGGTCTAAGGTTTTGTCTCTAACCACAGCCCTAATCCCAGCCTTAACCTTGGCCTTGGGCTGAGTTTTAGCCAGGGCCTCCCTGCTATGGCACAGTCTTCAGGGGAGAAATCTTTTTGCCACCTTCCCCTTGCTTTAGCAGCTTCTTGACAGTACAAATAAAACTGGAGCACACCCTAGGCATTAACCTATATTTTGATTCAACCTTTGCCAAGGACCTGCAAACGTGGCTGAGACTACAATGTGGTCCAGGAAAACATCTTCGTGCAGCCCACCCCTTCCTTTGCCTGCCTCTTTGCCACCACGCTCCAACTGGATGGTCAGGCTTTGTCTCTCCTCCATGTCTAGCCTGAACCCTAACTCTTATTGCAGACTGGGGCTGAGCTAAAAACCTGCAGCCATGACCCAAATCAGCAGCTTAACCCACCCCTTTAAATGATCTTTTCAATTGCATATGGTTTCAGACACAACTGGGACTGCTTCTACCTTGGCAGAAAAAGAACTTTTCCTCAGAAAGATTTCCATTAACTTGCCCAAGGAAACCTATTTTCAATCCGAGCTCATTTTAGAATGAAAAGTTCTTTTCCACCACGAGGAAACTAAATCTCTCTCTGGAATGTACCCCTAGCCAAAGGTAGGGCAAAAGGATTATTTTCGTAATGATCCAAGAATCAGTGAAACATACACTTGGATCACTGAACATCAGACACACGTCTGCAAAAGCTGCCTTTAAATTTGTAGAAAAAAATTCTCTCTCCCCAAACATACTGCAGAATGTGCTTGCTCCCCTTTTTCAGTGAAAAATGTAAGAAGAGATTTCATTTTTTTCTGGATAAGGACATGCTAGGGTCCTGAGGGTACTGAGGACCTTCCTGTCTCTGCTCAGACCCCCCAGGGTCTCCCCCCACCCTGCTCATGGTCCAAGGTTCCATTTCAGCCAAGCCTGGAGCCATCAGTCCCTGCTTCAGCAACGCCATAGCAGCGCTGGTCTTCGGTTCCATGTCTGTCTCTTCCTGATGGGGTCTTGCTGCAGGGACCCAGCCCTGGCTCGTCGCTCTCCAAAAGTGTCAGGGCTGTTGATGAACCCTGTTACTGGCCCTCAGCTCTGCCCACTGTGCTTAGGCCCTGCAGGATGGTGGCTGTCAGGGTGGGCATGGCCAGCCCTGGGGTCCCCCTGGTGCCCGGCTCCCCAGCTCAAGGGAGCAGCTGGCTTTCACTGCTCCCTGACAAGACGTGAGGATGAATTTTGATGGAAGTGATATGTTTCCTTTATATGTTATCCTTATTGTGCTTCACATGTACTTTGTGCAGTATTGGGCATCCTTATTCAGTGAGAATGTTAGATAGACAGTGAAGAAAGAATCAAATCCTTTCTATGTAAGTTACACATTCCTGCCATTATATAATTATAAATAGTTACTAAATCAAGTCTATGTAGTGAAATGCAAGATAAACAAACCAATGCAACAAACTATGAAATTGCTTACTCCTTGTGCAATAAGTTGCTAGTTTCTGCCCCACAGCTGAGCTGCCATGTAGTAAATATGAGAATTGACCAAATACATAGCTGTTGATATAGCTCAAAAGAAAATGTGGTATGACTTCATTTGCAAGAAAGGGTGATGAAAGAAAAGAACAGAAACATCTAAGCACAGCAGAGCAATTCAACAAAAATCTGGTTCTGCCACAGAAACATAGCATTACCTTCTGCCAAAATAGGCAGACATACCTACTTGTAATGATAATTAATAAGTCTACAAAATAATCATAATAACAATTAATGAAAAAAAGAAATAGCAACTAAACCAACAAATTAAAGTTTTTGTTCATTTTGATGTCTTAAATCTTATAAAATCTTCAAAAATAAAGAGCAAGCTAATTTCACACAGGCATTTAACTTGGAAATGTAGGTAAAGTTTGCATCACCTCTGTAACTAGTATCTTACACTGGATTTTAGTATCACTTCTCCGAAGAATTACATATGCTCATCTGCTTCCGTCCTGGAAGGGACAGAAGATTTCTGTTTTGATGAGCAAATTAGTGTGCTTGATACTGTATGTATACACTGTATGTATACACTTTGGCAGCATCTTTTCCAACCATTCAGTAACTGATTTAAGAGAAGAAGTTAAGAGGGCTGCAGACCCTTGCTCTTGTGTTGTGTGTGTCGTGATGCAGCTGTGGTTGATGGTACTCTTTTTAGTTCACAGCTGTGCCGGGCTTAGGGGTTGATTTCAGAGTCAGGAACAGAGTCCATAGGTAGATGAAGGGCCCAAAATTGTGCAGAAAATCCATGATAAGAAATGAAAACCAATCTCTAGAGTCTTGTGGAACTAATAGACTATCTACTTTCCTATTCTGCTAGATATCCAAGTTTGTACATCTCGGTCTCCATTATAAAAGACAGGAAAATAATGTGTCATTTGTCCTGAGTATTAAAGGGTATACATCTTAAAATCTTGATTTCCCACCTCTGTCTCCTGTTTAACGTCACTAACCTTGGAATATGTCCAAATAAGTCAGTGAAAATCTTCAATATATTTTAGTGTCTGAAAACTAATTCTGATCTCAAACTGAAAATAAATGTAGTGGATAGAGAGAACATTTCCATCTCAGTTCAAGTATTTCTGTGCCTGGAGCAAGGCCACACTGAAGATAACCAGGGAACAAGAAGTTGTGAGAAACATGTGGAAGGACATTTAAATAAAATTATAATCAATTTGATTTTACAAATATTTTTCCCTTTCACATCCTGAAAAACCTTTCTAGAAACCAGGTGGCAGAACAGCAATTCACGAGCAGGCAGCAGCAATTTTTCATCTTGATACAGTCTGCATTTTGATACGATCATTTCCTGATTATATGAATTCTACATGCATTAACTACAAGCATACACGGTCACAGGACAGCATTAGCTTTATCATCCAACCCTCTCTTGAATTCCCTGAGGGTTGTCCTTCTAAGTGACAAAAGAGTTGCCTTATAGGCTCAGTGGTGACACTCAAATGCTGTTGGTCAGAAACAGGCCCTCCACACAGCTTCCTATGTCTATAGTCTTCTACAAGAGTTTAAGGGCTGTAGATCCTATAGATTTGCATAAATGGTGAACTCAATTTTCCAAAACCACTCTCTAAAAAACATGTATATCTTAATCTCCACAGTAGAAAAAATCAGCAAAACCAACATTTCTTTGTTTTTTTTTTTAAACACTAAAAATCTTTAACTCACTTAAAGTGTCAAAAGTTTAGGTGGGTATAGCTTACTAAATTTACTGCAATATCCAGAAACTAAGGTTCAGCTGGCAATAGRTGCTGCAGAAGCTGTTTCATCCTCTTCAAAATTCTCTGATTTTTTTTCCCTCTTGTACCTTTCCTATAATTCTAAAATGAGACTTACTCCATGCCTGCTAGTGCAGGTGGTAGGACTAACCTTATTTGTTTCCTCACAACTGCTAGAGGCATATTACATGGAAACCTGTAACCCACTTTACAGCAGGGGGAGAAAAACTCCAATGCATTTCCTGCTGACAAATTTTAAAATGATGTTTTACATGATTTTGTAAAAATTCGGAAGTTGTAAATGATACCTAACACAGATGTGACCAGTCGATGTGAATGTATAGTGTTACTTGAGGAAACACTTCAGATAACTTTTTCAAGTACATTTGGGTTTTGCATTTTTTGTTTTCCTAATTTTATAGACTTCAGTAACACCTCCTGCTGCAATGTAATGAAAAGAAAGTTTAATGATAGAGCTTTGAGGATGTAAAGCAGCGCAGGAGGCACTGCTACCTTCAAACTACTGCTAGCACATCCTGCTATCTCTAATGAATAGAAAATACAAGCTTATTCACTTTGCAGTCTTGAATATTCTGAAACAAAAAATGATGAATATAAGTCTCAAGTTGCCCAAGAATCAAAAATTTGCTGAGCTCATTGGTAAGGAAGATTATGTATGCTGTGTTACTTTGATGCTGGCCAATAGTCCCCTTTTTCCATCTACTCTGTAGATCTCCTATAGTTTATGACATGAATTTGAAAATTGGAAGAATAATTCTAGCCCCTCTTTTGCTTTTCCTGTGGTGTGTCCATACTTGTATGTACTTGGTAGGTAGAGGGCTTTCACCCTGAGAGACTTGGAAAGCCTGCTGTCAGTCTTCATCAATTGACATTTCTAAGTGTTTATGTATGTCTTTTTATTAAAAAAAAAAAAAAAAAGTTGTAATTTCCAAACAACATTAGCAAATTAGTAATTTAAACAACCATCTGTTTCTACCCCTTGTAACATAACCTATCCGTAAAGTTTGGGATTTCTTTGTTCTAGGAATACCAAAGCCCACAAACTACACAGCCTGATATTTATTTTGGCAACTTGTGGTAAAACCTCAGCATAACCAGCTTTTGGCTGACAGGCAGAATGCCATTATACCAGTGTCTTTTGATGCTTTAACCATCTTCAAACATTCTCAGTTACAGTGTGTAGACCGCTTAACTGGAATTAATCCACTTTCCTTTGTAAATTACATTGCTACTTCCTCCACTGTAAATTTATCCTGGCTCCTCTAATCAATAGTGTAATTCAACAATGCAGAGTCATAGGTTTCTTAATGTAAGAGCCATTGGGCTTTGTTCTGAAGAACAAAAAGCATAAGAAAAGGTATCTCTCAGTCACAGCTTTGTTTTTACGTATGAAAAAGAAAGGCAGCTGGCCAAATACACTTGCAGAAAGTTTAATTTTAACAAATCTGATCCAAAAAATAATGATGTTATGAGATGTAAACAAACAAAGTGACTGTCTAAAAAATGTACCTTACAATAATTATAATTAAAACTAAATCTAACCAAAAAATGCAATCCAGAAGAGGTCATTGGAATGCTGGAAATATGAGATATAATGAGAAATATTGAAACTTATTTGCAGTACTAAAACAGTGTGCAGCAAATTAGGAGCCTTTCTTCTGCTGTATTTTAAGTCAATGTGCTCTTGTTAGAGAACAATTTATCCTGAAATCATTAATTACTCCATAGATTAAATATTTATTAACTTAACTCTTCTACAGTGCAAGTCAGCYGAGCAACCTTCTTTGAGTTACACATTTATTTTCTTCTCAACTTCAGCAGTAATTGTATAGGCAAAATTGAGGCAGGTATTTGTTCCATAGTCTGCTGAAAATAAAGAAGAGAAAATACAGCTTTGTTTAAAATTATAACAAATTTTAATATTGGAAGGGTACCCATACAAGGAAAAAAAMCACTTTTTTTATAGATGAGAAGATAGAAAAGTGGTTATGGATTTTTTTTTGCTTTAGTGTGAGCCAAAGTAAACACAGAATAAAGCATATGCACTACTGGAAAATGGCAAATGCTGTAAACTGTGTATTTAGTGGTTGTATAGGGTCTGGCTGAGATAGAGTTAATTTTCCACATAGCAGCCCTCATAGTGCTGTGCTTTGTATTGATAGCTAGAAAGGTGTTGATAACACAACAGTGTTTTGGCTACTGCTGAGCAGTGCTCACACAGCATCAAGGCTGTCTCTCCAACATTCCCCCCTCACCAGGGCAAGATCTTGGGAGGGGACACAGCCAGGACAGCTGACCCAAACTGACCAAAGGGATATTCCATACCATATGACGTCTGCTCAGCAATAAAAGCTAAGAGAAAGGAGGGGGGGGGCATTCATTATTACGACGTTTGTCTTACGGAGTAAGACAAATGTAAGAGCAGCCCTGCTTCCCAAGAAGTAGCTGGACATCACCTGCTGATGGGAAGTAGAGAACAAATCTTTTGTTTTCCCTTGCTTCCACCCACGGCCTTTGCTTTTGCTTTATTAAACTGCCTTTATCTTGACCCACAAGTTTTTTTCCACCTTATTTTCTCCCCTCCCTGTCCTGCTGAGGAGGGGAGTGATAGAGCGCCTTGGTGGGCACCTGGCATCCAGCCAAGGTCAACCCACCACAGTGGTTCACAGATTCAAACACATTTGAGTAAATAACATATGCGAAGTTACCTGAAACCTTAAGTATTCCTTTATAGCCTAAGGCACTTAACCAAATGATTTTTATTCTAATGGCTAATGAGTGGAATGTAACTTATAACCACATTTACATATTTCACTATAATGATAGGGTGGGGAAATTTTTCACTGAAATTGCAAAAGATTTGGATATCTAGAGTATTCTTCGTAAGTGCTCAAGTGAATTTGATTTCTAGGGCTCTTTGCCTATTAGTGTTAGGTCTTGATTACACAGGGGGAAAAAAGTTCATAGTTCTATAGGGAGTCATCCTTTCTTATGCAGGCAGAAAAGACTGTTCTGAGTCCAGTTTATATGAATTCTCTGAACAATATTTACTCACGTGCCAGATTACACTATGTTAGCAAAACTTTTAACTGAAATTGATCAATTGAAAATGTTGATTTTCAAAACCTAAAATACTTCCTGGAAAGATTTTGGTTTTGATTAATCGGTTTTCATTTTGTTTTTAAATAAGCCACTAAAAATGTTCACGTTTTCTATCAATGTTTTCTAAATGAAATAACAATAAACCTCTTATGTTCTTCATGTCTGAACTTATTTTTGCAGTCAAATCAAGGTAAGTTATATTTAAAAATAAAACCATGGTAATATGAAAACGTATCATTTCAAAGTCTCCCAGCTTTGTTTTACATATAATGTATACATGTTTTCAACATGGCAGAAATTGTTGATAACTTGAAAAATTTTGTCAAACAGAAAAAAACTTTTGTAACCAGCTCTATTTTTAAGCTTTTATGCCTATTCCTAGCATTTGTATATGCACAGGAAATTCCTGCTCCTAAGTTCTTCAGGCATGTCTGAAACCTGCAATTGTTACTGTATTTTTAAGTAGCCCTTCCTCATTTATCTCCTGAAGGTTAGATGTTATTAGTGACCCCACTATTAGAAAATTTCAGATTTTTCAGTACTTGCAGTTTTTTCTGTAGTGAATTCAAATGTAAAATTAAAGGGAAGTCTTGACCTGTGAGGTTTCTACTTTCTTTATTTTCATCCCCTTCTGCTTAGCCAGACCAAATCACCTACTGTGGTGATTCCTTCAACATTTTTTCATTACACATATAAGTGATATATCTACCATTTACTTCTGAATTAGTGTGCTAATTAAAAGAGTAGACTGAGCTTACCAAGGCAGCAAACTCACTCAGGTCTCATGAACTTTGCTAAGGACACTGGAAATTTAAGCTTCTTTTTATTCAGGCCTATTTATAGACAGGTCATTGACTAGAGCTAAGCATGAAGACATAGGAAATCTGCCCAAGTGTTTATTTACAAAATCAGTAGCAGCAGATGTGGCATTCAGAGTTGCAGGCCTTGAGAGGGGCTAAAGACACAGGAGAAGCAGAAGGGAAGGAAATAAAAAAAAATAAAGGAAAATATGTCCCCCGCCCCAAGAAATAAAGCCCTCTCCTGGCTTCCAGCTTGAGAGTGGAATTTCGTCGTCAGGACCTGAAGTGGTGACAGGTCAGTAAGTGAGCTCATTGCATGGGTAATAGACTGACACAGTTTTCCTTCACATTGCATTTACTGAGAAGCTCTGGCAGCAGATCTAGAGGGAGATACTTACATTGCCCTCCCAGCTGGTGGCCATCTGCCTTAGTGACAACTGCCAGATGGAGGAAAAGCGCATGAAATCAGGGATCAAACACTAAATAAAAGAAAATTACTTTGAAAGCAACTTTGTCATATTATAAATAGACTGTTTTAAAATGTCTCACATGTTTTAATTAGAAGGGGAAAAGGGAGGTAATGAGGTAGACATAAACCTGCGAGAGAAAGATAGTACAGCAATTTGCAGACTGCCTCACTCTCCTCCCAATGTGGGTGACCCTAATTTAGAGATACATTTTGATGTTTTTACATCAAAAAGTGCCCATTAGATGAATGCAAGAATTATCAAATAGGGTTTCTTTCCCCATGTGGTTAGCATGGTGGGAGCCTCCCACAACTGCATTTCCAGTTGCTGACAGTGCCTCTCTCTCGAGACTTGCTCTGACCCTCTGCACTGACTAACCTTCTTCTGAAACCAAACTCAGAGCAGGGCTGATGATGACAAGCATCACCAGACTGAAGCCTCATCAGCCCCCTGCAATGATGAATCAGCAGCTACAGCCCGAAGGAGGAGGAACAAGGAAACTGATGGTTCCCTTTTGCCCCCTTACACGAGCTTAATTATGTAAAGGGTAAACAAACCCTCCTTAATTCACTCAGGGATTTAAAAAAAACAAAATAAAACAAAACAAAACCAACAAACGTTGAAGACCTCAAAGACCTTGCTTTTTTGTAGATAATTCATGGATTCCTGGGAAACCAGGGTTAAAGGACTTCTCCCACACACTCCTAAACAGACCAGAAAAAGAGGATGTTGTGCATAGTTAGAAACACAATGCAAAGTATAAAGGCAGAGAGGTTTACTGGGCATGGAAGTTTATTGGTATTACAGTACCACAGGCAAATGTTGCATTAGTGAGCACTGGAAAACTCAGTGTCTCCATTTGTAAATATTAACATCTCCCACGCTGTTTCTACTTTTAAAAAACTTGAATGAAAATAATTCTGCTCTTACCTGGCTATAAAGTGATTTGAAAAAAATGTATATTTTTCTTATTAATAAAATACAGGGAACAGACTTTTGAACAATTGCATAGCTGAAATTACTTGAGAAGAATTTTGATTTGACAAAGGGCAGAGGGCAAAGTGTTTTCTTTTCTTCCCTAGAAATTGGTTTTGATGTGACCTATTTAGAAGACTCGGTTTATCAGTTTTTCAGTGTACTTCTAGGTGTATGTGTGCATGATGGTCACCATTTGGCTAAGACCAAGACCATTAGCTGTCAACTGTAACCATCTCATGTCATCCTGCACTCTGTGCAGAGGGGGACACACAGCACCTAGAGAATAGTGAATATCTAAGTTGTTAACACAGATGTTGCAGTATGCTGATACAAATAGTCAGAAGCACACAGAGCTGGGAAAGTCTCCTTTATGTCTTCTACATTTCCTTAGGGAAATAGTATACATTTTGCAAAGCATGAAGAGTACCATCAAGAAGCTTTGCCACAAATTTGCAGGATGCAAAAGGAGATTGCACTTTCCTTTAGGCATTTTAATCTAATTTGGCCTAATATTCCATATAACAGCAGCATTGCTATGAACCTCCTTACAGATTTACTTGATGGAATAGGGTCATTGTCTGGCAAAAGAATCAGTGTGTGGTTGTTTTTTGGTTTTGGTTTTTTTGTTTTTTTTTTTTTTTTCTGCCACAAACACAAAAAATTCAAAATGTGTTGATTGTGGAAGAATTGTTAAGCTGTGGCAGGAATAATACTTTGTACTGGAAATGAAACAGCCATCTTTGAAGATAACAGAGAAAGAAACATGGAAATCCCTGCCAGATCACACACTACCTACAGACTTACGCTGGARTTCTTCAGAGGTAGTACTTTCAACTGTTAGTAAAAAGAAGGGTGTATATTCATCACATATTTGAGTCAACCTCAAAGTTAGTCACCAGAGCAATGTTGATAGCTCAAAAGTGACAATCAGTTCGCTTAGTACTTGGATCAGGATTCCTGAGAAATTTGGAGTATACCAGGAAGAGCATACATTGGTCTTACTCAGCTCTCACCACCACAGAACACATGCACTCTGTCCCATACATGCACACAAACAGAGAATTACCAGCACTTCCCTTAGCAATGCAATTATGTTTCCAATGTCAAACCTTACTATTTTAACGTTTTTCTTTTCCTGAATGTTCAGTGATTTGACAATGCATTATATCAAAAATAATTTAACGGCAAACATCTCATATGAAGCAATTGTCAGTCAGATTCAGACATGCTGTTCCATTGCTGAAGTGAAAATGTTTATATGCCTCTCAGTAGTATTATTCCACTTCATTCATAGTTGTGATTGAAGGTCTTGAAGATTCATCATAGGGATTGTACTATAATTCTTTTCTGACCACCCAGAACAACACAAGTTGTATGTGTTTCAGAGCAAGCAAGCAGCACAGCAGGAGGATAAAAAGGAAGGAACCTAAGGAGCTCTTGAAGAGGGTGGACTATAATTATTTTGTGGCCACCCAAGTATGCCATGCACATTACAAGATAAGGAATCTCAGGCCCTAACAGTGAGGGAAAAAGAATGGATTACACAATGAGATAACATTGCTATTGAAAGACAAACATCGTGGAACAGTCCTACTTTTATTCATAAAGACAGATCTTTATTTTCAGTGTTGTTGCTAGATCACTATTTATGCAGAAGACTTGGAAAGCATAATGAAGAGGACTGGAGGAGGATACAWTCAAAAACTTCGCAAAAACTATTATTGATGTGCTCATGGGAAGTTACAGTTGCATACATTCCCTGCTTCTCTTTGAAGATAACAGGATCTTATAAATACAATTCCAATTGCAACTGTAAATTCCTGATACCTTGTGGATTGGAGAGTTAGTTTGGTTCTAGCTGCCAAGTCATAAAACCTCACATCTTTAGGTAACAACTGAGAACGCTCTGAAAAGGTAGGACTAAAATTGTAGCCTTGCGCCTTTCCCTTGTCCTGCCTCCCTCTCCCACTGTGTCCATACTGTGCAGTTAAGGAAAAAGGGTGAAATGGAGCCTGGAGCACCGTCAAATTCCTAGTTTGTCCTCTGTAACATGAATCCAGGCAGCACAATAATGTAAAGTTTGTATGCTATTTCTTACAACACCCTTTGCTGAGAAATCTTAGTCCTACCCAAACATACATATAGGTTACCAAAAGAACTGATGCGGGGAGGTACACAGCCTCACAGTAGCCATTATGCAGCTCATTATGCAGCTCAGAGCTCAGATSACATCCTGAAGTGAGCAATAACTGGGAGTAATAAGAGGTACAGGACAGCTGAAATGAAGTTCCAGTATTTTGCAGCTGAACATACAACTTTCACATATCCCAGCCTTCCTCGACCCTCTCTCTTTGACACCTTGCATTTTCAGAAAGTGTAAAATAGTCATAGTCATTGTCAGAATGCATGACTACAAAAGAACTCCCTGAGCCACAGACCACTGGTAGGTTGCAATTAAATGGATGTCCTCTCCACTCTGTAATTCTGCACTGGGAAACAAAGGGCAGTCTGAGTATTTCAAACAAACAAACAAACAAAAAAATTCAGGGCCATCTATGTCTTATTCTGTCCTTTGGCTGCTGGGAAAATCCATTTTTGACTAAAACTATAAACCAGATCAAAGCTTTTCTATAGTTTTTCTTAAAATATTCGGAGAGAGACTTTCCACAATTTTTTAACAGATGAATGACAATTATATGCCTTTCCCTTAATAAAAGCTTACTCACTAAATGTCCAATACAGGACAAACATCTCATAGGAATAAACCGAGCAATCTCTCCTAAATTACCACGACTCTCTCAGCATACTCACTTGTGTCCTACAACTTCATTCTCCAGAGTCTGATTGCTGTATAAGTCAGAGAAGCAGAGTTGATGATTGAATGCTAAAATGGGATGGCATGTAATACCTCATTAGGCATTCTGCAGACTACTCAAGAGGGGTTTATTTCCTCTAAGAATTTCAATTAGCTGCTAGGGAACAGGAAGCTGCTGAAGCTTCCATGAGAAAGCAGCTAAAGATGCAATTTTCAGCCGGTCAACAGGTAAGAGGCAATTTTCATCCTATTATGCTGTGTTCTGCAGGAGACAGATTGGGCTAGTGTGCAAGAAAATGCTTTACCAGCACTTTAGCAAAGACCCATCAGTCTCCAGAATTCAGGATTTTGTCTGAAAAGCTAAAAAGAAGTTCTGGAGTCCAGATAATGGGGGTAGAGGGGAACTTAACCAGTGTTGTGTCGCCTGCCCAAGTCAGCAAATTTAAAAAAAATGCTTTAAATAAGAGATTAATCGTGCACATTCACCACATGTGTTAACTCCGAAGTCCAAAATAACAGTATGCTCTTGACAGTTAAGCCTAGAATATATCTACACATGTTTTGTATAGATAGCCATGCCAGTCAAATATCAAAGATAAGATTCTGATCTGTTATAAATCAGTGATGTCTTGCAAACATTTCACCCTTCATCCTGCAAAATGAAGTAGAGTTTTTGTCAACAACCTCTTTCCCCATGCACATATATATACTTAATCATAGCTTTCATTTTCCTATGTTCAGAGTCCACTGAAGAGAATAAGGAACTGGCCCTTCCTTTCAATGGAAGAAAAATTATGTCCCAGAGAGCTGTGTCTATTACTAGATACCCACATCGATTGAAAGATGATAGCTCTGATTAACGGCGATGAGGGGCTGCTGGCTCTAACAGTGATGAAGAGTTCTGACTCAAGATTGCCCATACAGCATGTAGATAATTCTTGGCATTTTATCTACTGATTTCCAAAGTGTTTTTGTTGGAGAGCACTCTATGGAGAGTTCTTGCCAATTTACTTCATGGCAATTTGTTTCTTCTTTTCCTTGTTATTTTGTTTTTCACTTCTAGAAACTGTTTATATTGTTTTCTTCTGCCCTCCCCTGTTCTAACCTACAATTGCTTTTCTTTGTAGTCTTAGTCTTCATCCTGTTACTGTATCACTTCTTGTCTCCTGAAGTAAAGCTCTCATATGTCACTGGTTTTCCTTGCTGTTTTACCACTTAGGAAAGGTTCAGCATAGCTTGTAGGGATGCCTTAGAGGTGGGTCACTTGGTAGCTCCTGTGGGGCTGGCCATCTATTTTTACAAGGCTGCACCAAGAACAATGGAAGTAGGAAAAAAATCAGGAACTAACAGCCTGCTACTTCAACTTGTAACCATTAAACAGTGAATGAGAGCAGTTCTCAGGTCTGAGCCCATTTGGTGCTGCTAAGAAACAGGGAAGAGGGCCAGTAAACTCCTAATGTTTCAGAGAATAAGTGCATGGCAGGTAAAAATGAAGATCCTTCCCTATTCTGGGCTGATGTTCTGCTGTCTTTCTACACACATTAGTATCCAGGTGACAGAGCACTGACTGAAATGCACAACTCCTGGAGCAGGGATGCTGAGCGGCAGCCCAGGGACCAGACTTAGCCTGCCAGGACAATTCATCCAATCTACAGCCCAACTTTTCTATTTTTCGGATAAAAGCAAGGAGCAAAACGAAACTAAGAATGAACTTTGTAATATCCCATAGTGTAATGCCTGGTTTTGAGAAGGGAAATATGTCCTATCATCTGAACTAATTTTAAGCATCCCTTTTCACATGACAGCATGTATATATGCATACATGTGTAGGTGTCAGGCTGATGCGATCTGAGGTCACTTTTTGCCTTTCACTTTCGCCAATGTTCATATGTCATAAGATGAGAGAATAGCTTCAGTCTGATTTTAAAGGGATGATTATTAACATACATATCTTTCTGATCAGTCTGCACTGGGTGCATTGACTTGTGCTCTGACTATATCATAGGGGTGCCTGTGTTAGTGTCATGTGGTGAATACAGACACATGACGAAGGAAGAGACAATGATACCTATCTGAGAAGTGCTCCTAGTGTCTACCAAAGAAGCTTGGGGTGATCCATCCAGGGGCAGTCAGGTGCTGGAAAACATGAGAGAAATATGCAACTCCTGACTTCCCACTCCCACCTAATCGACAGCCCAGTGTGAGCCAGGGAGCCCTGCCTTTCGCATAGGGGATATCTGTCAGAGGCAGCTGCAGGGAGGGACACCCAATTCAGCTGGTTCCAAGTACCCTGAAAGGCTCCCATAAGCTAAAAATTACACATCAATAAAAATAACCTTGAAATTCTTTCTATAAGAACCATACAGTCATCTAAATGTTTGTGTTATGACTGCCATAGACAGGAATTGATATATTTATTATTTTCATCTACATTCCTAAGTCTCACCTGCATTTTTTGCTCTGTATATATTGGATGAAATTACTTTAAAAAGAAACCTCGAGCTTTAAACACATGTATAAACCATCCACTTACATTACTAAAGTGAAAGAGACACTATTTGAGTGGTTTAGCACAGAAGAGTGAGTTCATTGGAGAGATCTGTTCTTGTAGTTTTGCAGGGGGTTACCAGGGCCAGCTGTGTTCCAAATAAATTTGCTGACCTAAGTGAACTTCCTATCAACAAAATTCTCTCAGGCTCCCATTATTTCTCTTCGACAATTAATCAACAGCTGCTGAAAAGTTATGAGTGTGCTTGTAATTTTCAGTAAAATTAATGGAACTCCTATCTTCTGAAATGTAGAAGGAGGTTTTTCTTCCTAACCCTGGTGTGAATTTCCTGATTTATTTTTTAAATCAATTACCCTTCTGAACTCCCATGTCTCCTGTCTTTGGCAGAAAGGATCCCAGGCACTACCATGACAGGCATGGCTAGCTTTCGCTGATGCCTATAAATTCAGTCTTCCAAAGCAGTGACCTCTACTGTAGAAAGATGCTGATATTTGTCAGAATTCTGTCGTGCATAAACAGGATGTGGTTACTCCTTTTGAATTCATGTGAACATTTAAGTTTTCTGTTGGGAATTGGTATTATTCAGTATCTGTACTGCTGGCAGTCAGGGAGAGGGTCCTGTAAACACCCCTTACTCAAAGCAGTGCTTTAAGGGTCTCTGTTCTGCTGCAAGGGTGTGTCAGGCAGAGCTCAGTGACCAACGCGGAGTCGCCCCCGCTGGACTCCCTTTGAGAACCACTGTGGGGGGCTCACTTCTATTGCTTTTTTTCTTCCTGCACCCATAGGAAGGTATTGTTTCGTCCTTGAGGGCCAAACGTATTGTACTTACACAGAGAAATGATACCATATCAAAATATGCTTAAGACATGATGATAATATTCCTGAAACCATTTTAAATGAGAACTTTGGAGCTTTGATGTCTGGGACATTGCACCTTTTTTACATCAGAACAAAGTGCTAGTTATTGGACAACTAAAGCAGGAAATAAAACACGCAGCAAGGAAATCACTGAGGCAGTCCACACGTTTAGAATAAACCCTACTAGATATTCTGGTTTGGTTTTTGAAGGAAGAGCAAGTTATTCTAGAGTTTCATTTGTGGAAGAAAAAAAGAGTAATCCCACTATGCCAGTGCGACTTCACGTGCAAACAATAACTAATTTGTCCAAACACTTGCAGGATCAGGCCCTGTGCATTGCTTTCAGTGCCTGAGGATTACGTCATGTTCTTTTGACTTTCCTTCTGTTCAAATAACCTAAAACACAATGCATTTTTTTATGACCCAGGTCACCTTTTGTTTTCCCATGGAGCACAAAAACAACATTCAACAAATTTGACTGATAAAAGATTTTTATCTTACATGGGAAAGCAATGCTGTTTCTCTAAGCCACACATAATGTATTAGTAATAATGGTATTCCACTTCAAACAAATTACAAACTAATGTTAGTGTTCTTAACAATGTTATACTAAATAATAACTCCCCACAGGCCAATCTGCATACAAAATGTAACATTTAAAGCCAAGTTGCAATTAGCACTTTGTTATGGAAGTCTGTGGATTGTAATTTACTGAAACAAAGTTATACTTGTTGCAAGACATTTTAATTTATGAAAAAATTACACATTTAGAATTGCTGTCACAGTGGACCTACCTGTATTAAAATGATGGGTACCTAACAAACACATCTATTACTAATGTAATGAATGACAAAAATGAAACAAAGTAAATGTAGGATAAATGATTGAGCCTCTTCGTAAATAAGGGATGTAAGTCGACAACTCTTTCCCTCTTTACTGATGATGGCACATAGAGCAATATGTGTGTGAGAGGAGGAGGGAAGGAGAGGGGTCTGAAGGAAGAGGAGATGAAGATAATGAAGGGAAAGAGGAAAAGCAAGGAGGAATACATAGAGTAGAAAGAACAGAGAAATACATAGGATGTTAACGAATTGAAAATTAGTGTAAGAGTAAACTTGAAAAATCTAGCTCAGCAAAGATGAATCACACTAGTACTTCATTTCCCTTGGGTGAATGCCATAAATCACCTGATAATGATAGTGAAAGTTCTCAATCCCACAGACTTTATTTGAAGGGAAAGAACATTAATTATCTGATGTGAGTACTTACAAAGCGACAACATACAAATACAGACATTCTGATGTTAAAAAATAAATTTTCCACCCACCCTCCTGAATTCATGCTTAAAAACTTGAGGTTTGTTGTTCATTTTAGTTTGAGGGGGTTTGGACCTCAGGGCTGTCTAGTGGATCTTCCATTTAAAAATAAAAGGCCATAAGAGTACTTAAAATGTCAATCTGTTTGGCAAATACTGCTAAATATGGTCTGCAAATACCAGCTGAAGTTTTTTAGGGATTTCCTTTCATTTATACACACATGCTTTTGTACTCCCTTCACAAACGTCAGGCCTTTCCACTGTAGCAGGACACAGGTCCCCATGTACTGCGGCACATCACCAGAGCAGGCACTCGGTCTCTCTGTCAGCCAGACTGGGGCGGGGGGTGGGTCACATGCATCTGTGCGCTGGGTTCACGTGACTAACTACAGACGTGTGCTGTCATAATCACATCCGCTTGCATGGCATGGAAAGGCCTTGCCAGCCAAGCCTGTGGCTGTCCACCAGCTCCAGGTCTCCACTCCACCTGCAGTGCCACCACTGAGGCTGGGAAGGAGAAGACGTGGGCCAAACGTGCAAAACTCACACAGGCTACGAGAGGCCACTACAGGTCTGGAATATTTATGCGGTGGACATTTCCACCGTAGATGTTTCAAAACTGCTTGGGTAATCTGGTGTCTTCAGGGAACAGAGACATTCCCACATAATTTATCTGACTAACCACAATGACTACATGAGTTCAGCCCTTTCACATCTGAAGAAATTACTGGGAACTCTGCTTGTGACAGTCCACTGAGCTAAAAATAATGTGGAAAATGATCTCCCCATGGATATCCTGTGAGAAAAGAGAGTCTAAATTTAAGATAAATCAAACTTTGAGGTTATTTACCCACCTCTAGTTAAATCTGATAGATGTCTTCATCTATAAAAAAATTCCTGACAGTATAAACTCAAATTAGGTCATAACTTGCCTTTGGTAGGATGATACTTAGGCAGCAGTGGGCAGCACTGGTTGATTGAAGAATGAAGTGACGAATGTGGTAAACACCCAGTAAGCAACATAAATTCAGTCACCCATAAAAAACCACACATACATTTCACACACTTGGCAGCTTCCTATTTTGATGGAGATCAGGGTGAACGGTGCCCTCAAGATTGTACCATATTACAACAAGAGCTCGGAGGACCGAACTGAACCCAGGAGTAAGTAGTCACCACTCCATTGTTCTCTGTGGTTTTACACCCACTGACACCAGCACAAAGCTTTGCTTTGGTTCTATGAATATCTTTCTACTAAGAATTGTTTCTTTCTTTTCCTTAGACATTATATCATTATATGCTTTTACAAAACAACAATGACATGTTCCTATGATCAAGATTCTTCTATCAAGGCTTCAAAAATTCTAATAATAGAACAAAATGTTTTAAAAATAACTGGGAGGGATGCAGAAAAAAATGACCAAATAGATCAGATTTGCTAAACGCTTCTTTTTATTTTTAGCTTGCTTGGTTTGCTTCTTTATAAACAGCCTCATTGCTTTATAGGAGTGTATTCAACTCATGCAATTCAGATTCTGGATCCAACCTAGTCCGACTCCCTGTTTGACTTTACGTATAGTGGATGTTCTCATGGAACCGGTTGAAGCTCTTCACTAGAACATAAATTTAAACATTGGGTTAAATCCTCCTGGAAAATGAATCAAAAACTCTTATTACTGTATAAAAAGCAAAACTATAGAGGTGTATCCATTGAGTTTGTAGCTGGTAGAAGATAATTCTCAAAATATAAATACCTCTATTATAATATTTTTCCTCATCTTTTTAATTTAAAGAATTGTCAGCATGCTCAAAACTGCCCATTCTGGTAGTCAAACATAGGTATTGTGTTCCAGGGGTGCCCTTTTTGTTTTTTAAGTTTTTCTAGTTTAAAAGATAATTTTGACAAGCACCCGCTCTGCACTCTCAATCTGGAACCTGACAGACAAGGTGAGTTTTTTCTGTTCTGCCTGAAAACACCAGCAATACATGTTCTGTTGGCCAAATGCTTTAGCTTCACCTGAGGACCTGCTATTGTTCTCAGTCTTCATTTCTCTCTTCATGCTTGACGTGACATTCCCATGATTTGAGCTCTCATGATAAACAGCATTCTACTGAATCCCATTTTAAAGTAGTTTCCAAGACATTTAAAATGTTGGAGTTGCAATCAGCAAAAAATAAATAAATGGAAATAAAAAACTGCTCAATAGAACTTAATGAAGGAGCTTATTCTTCTTTCCCATGAATTCTTTACTTCTATTTCATTTGAAATTTCTTCTATTCTGGCAAATGAGGTAAAATGACGTGAAACATTCTTTTATAAATAAAAACATGTTTTCTCAGTTCACCATTATAACCAATCACTGAGAGGAGGAGTTCGTAGGAACTATCAAGGAATGGCAGTGACAGCATCCCTTTCTGATGGCTAATGCTTTATACCCAGGAGATCTTATTGAACTTATAGCACTGCATGATCTTATAATAAACGGCCACAGCTATAAATGGTTAGGAACATTCTCTACACTGACCAAATCAATCTTCTCCAGCTTCACCCCTGAAACCAATATGAAACTAATCGTCAAAAATTTCTTGGCAATTTCTGGAAAATAAAGTTGTGGTTCAGATCGCTGCTGGAAAGACTAAAAGGCAGGGGTGATTATTTTACAACATGAGGCTACCTGGCGATTTTAAAGTGGTATTATTCAATAAACACATGCAGCCCCTTTACCTAGCAATGATTTTACATTGATTCCTTTTTCCTCATTCTACAAAAGCTAGGAAGATTAAAGAAAATGAATAAAGCCTCATCTCAGCATTTCATCTGATGTGAATCAATGTGTCGTGGTTTAACCCCAGCTGGCAACTAAGCACCACCCAGCCGCTTACTCACTCCCCTCTGGTGGGATGGGGGAGAGAACGAGAAGAGTAAAAGTGAAAAAACTCATGGCTTGAGATAAAGACAGTTTAATAGGGAAAGCAAAAGCCGTGCACACAAGCAAAGCAAACCAAGGAATTCATTCACTACTTCCCCTCGGCAGGCAGGTGTTCAGCCATCTCCAGGAAAGCAGGGCTCCATCATGTGTAACGGTTACTTGGGAAGACAAACGCCATCACTCCGAATGTCCCCCACTTCCTTCTTCTTCCCCCAGCTTTATATGCTGAGCATGACGTCATATGGTATGGAATATCCCTTTGGTCAGTTGGGGTCAGCTGTCCCAGCTGTGTCCCCTCCCAGCTCCTTGTGCACCCCCAGCCTCCTCGCTGGTGGGGTGGGGTGAGAAGCAGAAAAAGCCTTGACTCTGTGTAAGCACTGCTCAGCAATAGCTAAAACATCCCTGTGTTATCAACATTGTTTCCAGCACAAACCTGAAACATAGCCCCATACTAGCTACTGTGAAGAAAATTAACTCTATCCCAGCCAAAACCAGCAGACAATGTGAGTGACTTTTATAAACCTGTGCCCACTTAACCCAGCTGTGTATATGGCAGTTTTATTAAATGGAAAGGTTGTGATGCAATTTAGTGAAACACATTGAAATAAGACATTTCGACAGACTACAAACAACAATAAACACTTTTCATTCAAAATCACAAAAAGGTTCATTTAACAACATGGTTAATTGAGACCCAACTTCAGAACAGTATTTATCTGAGTGCTTTATTTTAAATACAAAACCAATTGTTATGGCTACCTTGGAGCTGACAATGCTAATTGGGGGGGGCATAGAATGGCTGGAGAACATTATTTTTAGTCAAAATTAATTCAGTGGCATATGCTAAAATCCAGATTACAGAATAGTAACACAACACTTGACTGATAGAAATGGTAAATTCTTAGCTTGTTTCAAACAGGTAAAACATATCCAAACTACAACATTCCTTGTCAATACAATGATGTTAGTAGATGCAAACTAATATGATTTGAAAACATATCCATTCTGAATCTTCATGTGATAGCAAGAGTGAAACACTTGGGATTTTTAAGGCTATGTGTAATATTAATATACTCATGTAAGTCATATAGGACACTGATGTTTCCTAGTTGAAAATTACGCATTCTTACCTTTCAATAGTTTTAGTAGGTGTATAATTCAACCTTATTTATAAACAAAATGGGTTTAATGGGTATATGTATACACTCAGAATAGGTATCAAGGGTTGCTCTTTTGCACCTGTGATTGACGGTTTCCTTTCCTTTGTTAATATATGAAGTTTCTAAAAGAACCGTTTTTTCTTGCAGCCACAGATGTTATATCACAAACAGAGAATTATGTTTCCTATTATAAATAGTTCAAGTGTAAAGAAAAATTTCAGAGAGAAGTTTCCTGTTTATGTACATTTATCTTCAGTAATTATCTGAAGAGAAATCTATAGGAAAAAAAAAAGGGCTGCGTATATAGGTAATACTGATATGTTTTAGTCATTTGTTTTTAAACGTTTGAGCAATACAAAAACTAACCTTTAGGTTAATGTTATGTTTTTCCTCCCTATTCCCTGTTTCAGATGTACATATCTACTTTTGAAAAAGATATGAATCTTTTTTTTTTAGACTAAATGTCCATCTCGTATTGTAAATACATTTACTAAGAGAATATGTCGAGTATCTATATTTTTGACTGAGAGGTTGTAACTGGAATATCTGATAGTATCTACCTGATACAAGACTACATTAACTATTGCAAAATTTCAAATAAGGTAAGACAAGAATTGCATGTCTAAGTATTAAAATATCYATCAGATTAAGTATATACTTCTCAAGGAGCAGAACAGTGTCTCCTAGGATACAACTAATTATCAATTAAGGAAGGAAAGCATCAGAAGTACCAACAGACAGATTATTAGTGCCATTACATTTTGTTATAGAATTAATTCAGCTGCCCTTAAACGATGCTTTTGAGGTGATGCAGTAGTGAACAGGGATGAAATTATTGAAACTAGTGGGGGGTCAAGGAGAAGAGGTCAGATTCTCAAAATAAAATCTTGTTAAAATTCCAATGATAAAAAGTTTTGTTTTTTCCAGTCTTAAAAAAGTTATATCGAGCTCTTTTCTGTTAGAAGAGCAGTCTTCCAGGATGAACATTTGACATGATATCTTTTTCTTCTTTTTTTAATCAACGTTAGTATAACAATTCGATGTAGTCTGCCCTCTGCAAAAGGAGTGCAATCAGGTTAGGATCTGTAAATGCTTTGGAGACATTTCTTAATTCTACCAGAGTTTAACCATTTTTTTTTTCTTGTCTTGGCTCTTCCTGTTTTAAAAGTGATTTCACATCTAACATACCTTAGGTAGAGTGTCTATCTTTTAAAAAAATTAAAAAAAAAAAAAAACCAAAAAAACCCTTCATAGTCCAAGAAAAGAAGGGTTTCTCTGTCTACTTTTTAAATGTTGAGAATCCCAGGAGCAGTTTTTTAAACTAAATTTCTGAAGATTACACAGGAAAAATATATATAACTGTAATATTTGATGCATGTAGTAATGCATCAAATGGTGCAATTTCCTTGGTGAGCAGAGAAAGCCCTGCTCAGACAAAGCCTGCACATTTTTAGCTTTGGTACTGTGAGAATCCTCTCACTGTTTTGGGTGCTAAGGCTCATGGGAGTAAAAGTAATAGTGTATGTCTGTGTTTGCAGACTTTTGCATTTGCTTCCTTGCTTGCTTCACATTGTTATGAAGAGCAGTCACCATAGACTTTAATGAGCCAGAAAGGGATGGGTAGTCTCTTTCTTGCTGATATTCAACATGAGAAGGTTTCTACAAGTTTGTGTAACAGAACAGGCCTTTATTTATTTAAATTGCAACTGAAGCTCTTCAGAAACTGTCTTCTGTTTATCTGCTTACTTAGAAATTACAGGTGACCATCAGTAGTTATGTATGTTAAAGATCAAGGAGGAAAAAAGAGAAAGCATTAAAACAAAAATTTAAATATTGCATGAACGTGGTGTCATTGATTCAACATGCCATTGACAGAGCTTGTCTGTGACAGCAGAGCTCTGTGGAGGAACTGATTCCTTGCCAGATTTGAGGTGGAACACACATCAAGGAATGACAGATGTGTCAACGTAGTGTTTTATCACTTTAAGCTCTACTCTCTTCAGAGTTATTTTACTCACAGTAAATACATAGATACATTGATATTCAATAACTGTGAGTTATTTCACTGTTAAGGGGTCATTAAATGAAAACTTTAATTTCTATCTTCTTTTGTAATCTACTTATATTCTTGAATGTAAACATAGCTGAACCTTTCTAATATCTAAACATAAACTATTGTTTATGCATCCACCCTTTGGAAAATGCAGATAACAGTAAGTGGAAATTTCCCATTCTTTAAGAAAGCAAATGCATAACTGTATCTAAAAGAAGCTAGATAATGGTCCAAAATGCTCACTTCTCATTTATAAATATTTCTCATACGCTCAGAGATAAGTCATATGTTGCAGTTATTCATTCTTTTCCAATTTGCAAGTACAGACCTTTATCTGATTATTTTTCTGAAACTATTGATACAAAGCAGAGGCGATACAACAATAAATGTTCGGTAAAATGGATGCATGAAGGAAAAGCAGACTGCTGCTCACTTTTCTTTTAAATCACTTTTTCGCCTGCCTGTGGAATACTTCGGTAGAGCCCATAATAAGTATATAGGCTATTACATGAAAAGTAGTTCTCAAAGGTTATCTTTAGTGTAGAGAGGCCAATGAATAGTAGGAGAGACGATGTCTCAGATGCTGATGGTTGCATCAGAGCTGCAACCTAGCCTGGAGGATTTGAACCAACTTCTGGAGTAGAGTCTTAGGAAAGTATAGTAGAGTTAGCCTTAGTGAGTTATTCCCTGAGCCTTATCTCAAAAATTATTTTACTCTTCTTTCAAAATGTACTTTTTAAACTGAATGATAACAAATTTTTATGCTACTGTATGTGAAGTAGTGAGCAGCTTAGGATGATGATAGAAAATGACATTTTCTACTTATTTTCTTTTATGCTTATAAGTGAACTAGCTGTAAGAGGCTATGGTGTATATGTGGGAGTTTGCGCCTCATTAAACCTCAAATTATGCTAGGTATCTGTCTGCAAAGCTATTGTAAAAAGAGAAACTGGGGAAAAAGATCACTGAAGTAAAATATACACATCAACTTTTTAAACCTTGTTGTGAAAACAGCTGATGAAATTGACTTTTGGTAACCTTCTTCCCAAATAACTATACTTTACATAACAAGGTCTGAGCTGCTCACAAATGTACAAATAGACAAGGCCTGTTTCAGCAGCTAAAACACGTCATGTCCTTTTGTTCATGTTTCACAAGTTAATGAATTTCCTTCAATAAAAGGGAGCAAACTGCTAAGGAAGCCAGCCAAGGGAAGAAAACCATAAAAACTGTTGAAGGAAAATTATTTAA
Organism: Phoebastria nigripes; assembly: GCA_035582835.1. Taxonomy (NCBI): domain Eukaryota; kingdom Metazoa; phylum Chordata; class Aves; order Procellariiformes; family Diomedeidae; genus Phoebastria; species Phoebastria nigripes. Next base: position 626,782 of record JAYKAV010002779.1, read on the forward strand.
TTCCACCCTTGTGCTCTAACGGAACTTGTGAAAGAAAATTAGAACTTTTGTCTCAGAGAAACACTTTCAGCAACTGAAGAAGTTGTTCTTGAGTTTTACCCCACCTATACATGGCAACAAACCTAGGATGATTTCTTTTTAGAAAAGCACACCACCAGCAGCTACAGATGTCAGTATTTGCTATTGGTAATATACATTATGCTCTCAGCTTTCTGAGATGGAGAGGACAGCAGTGTAATGAAAAAAAATCTTGATATTTCTTGAACAAAGCATTATGTATGAATGTATGTATGATAGATGATGCCAGAGACAAGGAACCTTCTGTAACTGATGATGAGAACAGTAATTGTACAATGTTAAAATAAGGAAGAGTAACAAAAGCATCATCAGTGTAACCCCATTCTTACACTAGAATACCCAGATCTCATACTAGAAAATGCTCAAGAATTTTTAGAGGAATAGTTGTGTGCCATAAACACAAGCAGTACAGAAATTTCATCAGAAAACAGCGATACAACTATGGGAGAAGCAGCTGAACAAAATCTATAGTTTATGAACAGTAATATTTAGAAACTGGAAGACTAGGAAGGAATAATGGAAATTTAAAGGATGCGGCAAAATCTGAGGGACAACATGTCCAATGAATGAAGAAAGGACAAGAGACCTTTGAAGGAATATACAGGATACCTAGTAGCTGGAAGTCTCATCACTGGAGCTATATTCTCACTTGACCAGCAAACTTACCAACACACTTGTATAAAATCAAAATCATCWGCATTTTAATTTCAATAGGAGTGTGGCTGCAATTCCTGTTCAGAGAATTTGGGAATGGCTGTCTGTTAAGATTGAATCTAATTCCACATGGGGCTAATACAGAAGATTTCTGTGGTCAGCTCCTTGGGGAAGTAAACGAAGGAGAGAACATTCTTCAACAAATAATATATATCGCTATTATTCTGTAAGGTAAAGAGTTTAAAACTGTTATTCAGCCATATAAGAGTTACATTTATTAGAGAATGACTGACAAAAAGCAGTCTCCACAGAAGACTCTACGCATTCACAGGCTAAAGAAACTGCCAGCGAAGTACTTTGCACAATTGAACCAGATTATATACAAAGACAGACATTTCCCACAGCTGGTCATATATAATCATCATCATATTACCTTTTTTCTCTTAGCTGAAGTGCACGTCTCTAGCTCTCCTTCAATAGACAGCTCTACTCTGAACAAGGAACAAAATTTTTAAAGTAGATGATACTTAAGAGGAACATTCTGTTAGACTTAGAGAAACTGAAAGCATTTTTATCCTACCCAACTCCTCCCATTCCTCAGCTTCTGACAATTCCTTGGGTATGACAGACCGTTTGGAAACTGTTCTTAAAGTTTAGTCCTCAAAAATAAAATCAGAAAAGATAGTCGTTATGGTTAAAGTATTATTATTGTCATTAAATAAAGAAAATTCCGCTTAAAAACTCTCATTTGTAAAACCTGAAAGAACTACCCCCCCTTTTTCATGCATCATATTGTTCCATAACAGTGGTGGGAGATGCATTTTTTGCAATCATCTGCCACAGAAATCTATTGTTTTCCTTCAAGAAGTCTTACAGAAACTGAGCTGTGTTAAACTCCACTGAGAAAGGCAGCTATAGCAAAGCCTCAGGTCTGCCAATACCTCAGCATGTGTTTCTTCAGCTTGTATTTTGAAAACAGAAATRTACCATCAGTTCTCAGCAGCATTTATTGGGTTCAGAGACACTTGGTGACTGTCTACCCATGGCTACAGTTTTCTTCTTTTTTTTTTTTTCCCCATGTTGTCTGATGTGCTTTTCTCTCAACATTGAATATATACTTGTGAAAATCAACAGACACTACCAATCAACAGACAACAAACCAATTAAGCAGTTACCAATATAAGAACAAGTTTTATAGAAAGATGTTAAAGTTCGCATGAACCTTATCCTGGCATTGTTCCCAGTATCTGCCAGTCATCTTCAGTAAATTATAAATGAACAGGTAAAGGATGGCTTATGCCAGAAACCCAATCAATTCTGCCAAAGAAGGTGGGGGGGAGGAAGCCATTTTAGAACAGGGCTGCTACTGTACTGGCGGTCCCCTAACGACCTGTTTCTGAAAAGAGAGTGCATCTTGAACCCTCTGGTACTTCAAAATAAGCTGTTGTGCAAATTCCAGTGCATAAAATGTGCATTAAAAACACCAAACAACAACAACAAAAAGATGAAGAAGAAGTTGTCAGCATCATACCCAGTTAACTAGCCGTGCCTCCTTACAGAACTTGGCAGTAAATAGCAAGACACCCACTTTTTCTGGAAAAGATACAAATGTCACGAGTTGCATTCAAATACATAAACTTAAGCTTGTAGACCTTAGGCATTTTTCCTCTCTACAGCCAATAGCTGGAGATGAGGTACCTCCAAGCAGGCATTGATCTCATCTTGAGACAAGCCTCTATTGTAGGTCAGGTAAACCCCATTCATTAGTTAGTTATATATTTTTCTCTATTGATATAAACACAGACTATAGGATTAACTCAGATTTAGGTGTTTGTCTTCTTCAGTTATAAGGAGATGAATCTGACTCCATGTTATATTTTCAGATGACATAGTCTGGAAAGAAAATTGGAAACCGGTCTTTATAATTGTGATGAATTGTCTAAGTAAAATGATAAGAATCTGTTCATATCCATTTAAAAGAAATGTAACATTTGATTTTTATATACATTTTAATACTTTATTATAAAAAAAAGGAAGAAAGAACAGATGAAGAATTCCCAGGTTTTTCCACTACTGTGTAACTGTGTATGTTTCTGACAGAAGGGGGTAGGGGCTGGCTTTCAAAACTGAAAAAGAACCTCATTTTGGAGTATTATATACAGCCCTCAAAAATCACTCTACCTCCTTTGCAGACAGCCGTCCAGCCTGATATTTTCTAATTGTAAGTATTTTACTGAAATCTGAATAATGATTTAATAAGTTAAATGTAAATTTAGATTGGACTTTGCAAATAATTTGCAATTATGATGTTGCTTACCTCATTAGCACACAGATAATTTTACTTTATTCTTATACACTTTTGATTCTAAATATTAGCCCAGAAGTATCATAAAACATTAAAATGTTATGTTAGTATAGTCATAGATTCAAATTACACTGTAACACTTTCCTTTATGAACCTTCCTTGTATGTGCATTACCATTCAAATTTTAAATATTTTATCAACTTATATTTTCAATTTATGTTTAGAAGAATGAAGCACACATGTAGAATTCAAGAAATTTTATATCCAGAATTATACAGGCTCTCTTTTGTTCTCTTCTGTTTTTCAGTGGTTGAAGTGCTAAATAATTGGGTTTACTTTTCTCTTAGACAAATAAGTATACATACAGTAGATCAATAATATATCACAGGAAAGAGATAACCCAGTGTACAGAGGTGACTTTTCATCTTGTCTTTACTTAAAAGGAATGTAATATAAGCTAGTGAAACAGTACCTAAATGCAGACTAGTTTGTTGTAATAACACGTTGAATAGAAGGAGGCCAAGTGACCAATCTTGCAATTTTCACTTGCGTGGTTAGTGCACATGGTCTGTACAGATTCTCATTGACAACAAATTTAAAAGTGTTTTCAAAATGTTTTCCCAAGGTGTTAATGATGAGTCACACAGAGCTGCAGTGTGTTGCCACTATCCCTCATCTAGTATAAGCTGTTAAAGATTTTTGCAGAGCAGACTAAAAGAAAGGCCATTGTCTTCATAATGCTTCCTTGAAGTGAACAGCTACTGCTCATGTATTTCTGTAGCTGGGAGGAGTGATCTGAAGGAGTACGGATTTCCTCAGCATCCAGTCTTTCCCAGCAAGGACAGCTTGTGCTTCTCACTGTCGGATGAGATCAAAAGGGAACCCATTCAGTGTCACACACAGAATGGTTACAGCATTAGTAGTTACAATTTTGTACTTTTATTTCAGACATTTATCGAAATAAAGCAAGAACATCACCCTTTGCCATACATTTGCTGAAAATAAAATTGGATACAAAGACGTTTAGGAGCCATGGAGATTTTGCTGGAAAAATCACCAAGCTCCTAGTTTCCATGCTGCAGAAGGGCATGGCACTAGACAGATGAGTGGTGTCTCCCCAAAACAGAAGCAACGTGAGCAATAGAATCATAGAATAGCTTGGATTGGAAGGGACCTTTAAAGGTCATCTAGTCCAACCCCCCTGCCATGGTTGCTCAGAGCCCCTTAACCTTGAATGTTTCCAGGGATGGGGCATCTACCACCTCTCTGGGCAACCTGTGCCAGTGTTTCACCACCCCCAGCGTAAAAAAATTCTTCCTTATATCTAGTCTAAATCTACACTCTTTTAGTTTAAAACCATTACCCCTTATCCTGTCGCAACAGGCCCTGCCAAAAAGCTTGCCGCCATCTTTCTTATAATCCGCCTTTAAGTACTGAAAGGCTGCAATAAGGTCTCAGCTCATGTCCAATTTTTCATCCACAAGTACCCCCAAGTCCTTCTCGGCAGGGCTGCTCTCAATCCCTTCATCCCCCAGCCTGTATTGATATTGGGGGTTGCCCCAACCCAGGTGCAGGACCTTGCACTTGGCYTTGTTGAACCTCATGAAGTTCACATGGGCCCACTTCTCCAGCTTGTCCAGGTCCCTCTGCATGGCATCCCGTCCCTCAGGCGTGTTGACCGCACCACTCAGCTTGGTGTCATCTGCAAACTTGCTGAGGGTGCACTCGATCCCACTGTCTATGTCATTGATGAAGATATTAAACAGTACCGGTCCCAGTACAGACCCCTGCAGGACACCACTTGTCACCGACCTCCATCTGGACATTGAGCCATTGACCACTACCCTCTGGATGTGACCATCCAACCAATTCCTCATCCACCAGACAGTCCACCATCAAATCCATACCTCTCCAGTTTAGAGAGAAGGACGTTGTGGGGGATCATGTCAAAGGCCTTACAGAAGTCCAGGTAGATGACATCCATAGCTCTTCCCTTGTCCACTGATGGAGTCACTCCATCCTAKAAGGCCGCTAGGTTGGTCAGGCAGGACTTGCCCTTGGTGAAGCCATGCTGGCTGTCCCGAATCACCTCCCTGTCCTCCACGTGCCTTAGCATAGCTTCCAGGAGGATCTGTTCCATGATCTTCCCAGGCACAGAGGTGAGGCTGACAGGTCGGTAGWTCCCAGGGTCCTCCTTTCTACCCTTTTTAAAAATGGGTGCAATGTTTCCCTTTTTCCAGTCACCAGGGACTTCACCTGACTGCCTGGCTTTTCAAATATCATGGAGAGTGGCTTGGCAACTACATCAGCCAATTCCCTGAGGACTTTGGGATGCATCTCGTCAGGTCCCATAGACTTACTTATGTTCAGGTTCCTCAGGTGGTCACGAACCTGATCTTACAGTGGGAGAGGCTTTGCTCCCCCAGTCCCTGTCTTGAGGTCCATCCACTCTAGAGGTGTGGGAAGAGAGATTGCCAGTGAAGACTGAGGCAAAAAAGTTGTTGAGTACCTCAGCCTTCTCATCTGTTGTTACCAGTTTGCCAGTCTTGCTCATCGCGGGGGTATGCTTTCTTTGACCTTCCTTTTCTGGCTGACGTACCTGTAGAAGCCCTTCCTATTATTCTTTGCATCCCTTGCCAAGTTCAGCTCCAGCTGCACCTTGGCCTTCCTGACTCCATCCTACACAACCAGGCAGCGTCCCTATACTCTTCCCAGGATACCTGTCCCTGCTTCCACTGCCTGTGCATTTCCTTCTTGCCCTTTAGTTTGCCCTTTAGCAGGTCTTGACTCATCCATGCCAGTCTCTTGCCTTCCTTTCCTGATTTCTTACACATGGGGATAGAGAGCTTTTGCGCTCTCTGGAAAGCATCCTTAAAGATCTGCCAGCTCTGTTCTGCTCCCTTGTCCCTGAGGGCAGTTTCACAGGGGGTCCTATTGACTAACTCCCTGAACAGCTGGAATTTGCTTTCCTACAATTCAGGGTCCTAACTTTATTTTTTGCCTGACCCATATCCCTCAGGACTGCGAACTCCACCAGTGCATGATCACTGCAGCCCAGGCTGCCTCCAATCTTGCTGTCACTGATTAGCTCACCTGCGTTGGTGACCAACAGGTCCAGTATCACATCCCCTCTGGTAGGTCTGTCTGTTACCTGGCTTAAGAAGTTATCCTCAATGCTCTCCAGGAGTTTCCTGGATTGCCTGCAGCTCACTGTGCTACTTTTCCAGCAGATGTCGAGGTGGTTGAAGTCCCCCAGCAGGACGAGAGCCTGTGAACACGATGCCTCCTGTAGCTGGAGTGAGAAGGATTTGTCAATCCCCTTGATTGGGCGGCCTGTAGTAGACACCAACCACAAGGTTTCCTTTCTTGCCTTGGTCTCTAATTCTTACCCATAAGCTTTCAACCTGCTCGTGGCTGTTCTTCAGAGACAGCTTTTGACAATCTATCCATTTCTTGACGCCTGGCTCTCCCATCCTGTCTCTGAATATAGAAAACTTTCATTAGACAGAAGACTTAAATTAACACTAACACCTGTCAGTCAGCCCATGAAGGGCAACAGTTGATGTCTTTGGAGCAGAAAGTTGAGCTGCCCCTTTGTATTGAATAAGTACTTGGAAATTATTTGCTGAGCTGAGCTGTCTATCAGCTGATCAACCAATTAAGCAATGAATCCCAGCTCTTTTAAGTGAATGGTGCAAGTGTGTCAGCTGTGGAGCAGGCTGGGTGGTCTGAAGACACTAACAGCTGTGTGAGAAGTGAACAGGGCAAGCAGAAACACAGCACCCAGGTAAACAGGTGATTCAGAGAAATGCTGGCACATATAGCATAATTAAAGGGGTTCAGGAAACACCAGAGTGTGAAGACATAACAAATAGGGAAACAACAGCTATTTATACTGTATCAGAGGGATGGAGACTAGGAAGGAGATTTTCTTCTAATTTCAATACTCTAAATAGAGATGTGCAGTCTAATGGCCATCTAGTGAATACTGCTATACCTAACAACGCTCATCTCATATAGTTCCTGTACAACTTGAAATGAAGTATTTACTCAGCCAGTACAGTAACAAAATATGTGCTGGACCCCTCTACTCCCAGCTGGAACATAAGACGCCTTCCTCCCCTCCTGCCTAAATACCCCCTCCTGAGCATCCATCTCTTCAGGAGTGCGGAGAGAAAACTGGCCTCCTCTGAAGATGCTGTGCCACCTGCCTTGATGGCTATTAGGAGAAGTGTATTAATAATGTTGGGGCTGCAGCTCTTAAGAGTCTGAAAGAGTTATTAATGGCTGTCTCTACTCACACATTGCATAGAGCAGTTCAAGCTTGCTGCACTTAATCACACACTTTGTTATCTCCTTAGCCCTCTTTTTCATGCTGTGAATAGGGCACTGCAAGTATGTTTGTAACTAGGGAAACTTTCCTTCCTCTCTCTTGACTTTCTAAGTCACATCTTGTATTGGATCTGTGGTACTCTTAGTGCTGCTTAGATAAGGAACAAAAAGCATGATTGTAAGGGAGATCCTCCCTTCAATTGCTTTGCCAGTGGCACAATCCCTGACTGAAAAATACAGGGAACTGCTCACAGTATGAGAAACATTGGATTTCCTTTCTTTGAATTCCCAGGGACTTAATAACTACTTCTCTTTCTCTCCTTTCTCGCCTTCCACCTAGAATTGCCCCAACCAAGGGCTCCATCGATCTTCTTCATAAATTCTTCATTGGAAGACTACTGTACAGGGCCAAGGTAAGGGTGAGGTAAAACACTGCCAAATAACTGTACAAGTACTCAAGCCCTCTGGCTCCTGTCAGCCAAGAAGAGAGGCTGCAGGTTGTTTCAGCAGTAAGTGTAAGGTACCAGTAGATGTGAGGGGAGGGAGGAGGGTGGATGGAAGAGAAGGGGAAAAAAGCAAACAAGCAACCAAAGTGCCCAAAATGTCTCACTACAGTTCTAGGTATGGATTCAAGCTTTCCATTTTTTCTAACTGCTGTTTCCTAGGCCTTAAATGAGTGAAGTGTATACATATTATTATGAAATATATAAATATATACATATGAAATACATATACACATATGCAGTTATATAACTATGTATATGTATAGTTACTTGTTCTCTTGAATTATTCTTGCCAGTTTCCTTTTTTTGCCTTTTGTTTTTCCCTCAACTGAGGTCGAGGCAGAAGAACTAGGGAAGACAATTATTTTAAATAATTAAATAAATAGAGTGGTACTTTATGCTCTCATATGTCTATTATAATGAGTTATTCCAAATCTTCCAGGAGCTTACAAGTTACTGAAAACATATAAACAGTAGCTGGTAAAAGCTTTTATTCAGTTTGGAGCAGAAAAGTCTAGATTTGGGATGATAAGGAAATGGATTTCCTTTCCCAGAAAAATTCAAAACTTGGCAGGGGTGGTAGTGTGTTTGTTTGTTTTCTGTTCAATGTTTTGATGAACTCAAGACCCATCAATTTGAATTTTTTTAGGTTATTTATTATATATGAAAATAATTAAAAGAAAACATTCTAATCCCCAAAGACCCCAGTGTTTGTGTTACTTAGAGTCAAATCTTAACTCTGTAAATTAGAAAACAGAGTGAACATGGACCATCTATCTCAAGAAAAAAAAAGAAAAGCCTTAAATTCTGCTCTACTTAAAGGGGAATAGGGTGTCACTTCCATAATGTAACTTGACAGAGTATGCTACCATCTTGCCGAAAGATTTCTTAACAACAGTTTTTGTTACTTTGTTTTTAACAAAGCTGCTATATTTCCATGAAAGGTTATGTTTCTAATAAATTGACATTTCTCAAAGGAAAGAAAAAAAAAGGAAACTTCCGATTGGCTTGGGTCTAGATGAAAGCAAATCAAATAAAATTTGAATGAGCATCTGAATTTTTGGGTGTTTAACTGAACCTCTGAGCCTTTTGAGACATACTTATCAGTAAGTGAAAGACTGTCACTRGTTAAAAGGAAAAGAAATCAATAAATTATTAAGAAAAACACAAATGGATTCCTTTTTGGTTTCTCATAGGACATTTTTTCCCTAAACTAATAGTTCTTTTATCTGTGCCTTGCATTAATTTTGATAGCAAATGAGAACACTTTCCAGAAAATGTAAATTAAAACCAGCAACATCGTAAAAAATCCCCCAAAGATTTACATTTAAGGCACAGTTTGATATAATCAATACCAAAAATAAAATTCATGCTAACACTGACATTTTATATTTCAATTTCTAACCACACTGCCTTTTCTTGAGCTCCCTTTCTTTGTTAAACGTAAATATATATGAATGGAATGAAGGCTAACATGATGAAAAAGCAGCTTCTATTGGCATGAGCAGAGCTTACAAAAACTTTCAGATTTGATTGCTAGAAGTTAGGCTTCTAAATTCAAGATCAGTTGCTTGAAGCGTTAAGCACCTGCAATTCCCCACTGGCCTCATTTTTAGAGTTTGGATCACTTTTATTGGCATGGTTAAATATGGGTTTAGGAGCCAGATTTTAAAGACAATAGTACTGTTTTGTTCTCCTTCCTGCCTTCTTCCTTTCCTTCCTTTCTCCTTTTCTCCCTTCCTTCTTCTCCTGCACGCACACACACAGACATTCATATGCATATACAAGGTTTTAAAAGCTAAGTAAYGGTTCCAGTATGACCCAGCACTTTGTCCAATACTGTGAATTACATCTAGGATAGGTAGTCCTYGATATCACTAGAATGAGATCCATATTAGCAAAAGATAGAATAAATATTACACTAGATGGACAACAGAATAAAATTTAATTAACACTGATATTAATTTCTAACATTCCTGTTCTTCTCCTATCTATCTACCCTACCTAATGAATGATGAAGTTTTTMACAATGCCAGTCTGCTCACTCTCCGAATGAGGAGGAGGAAGTCACAGATAATCAGCAAGAGAGAATTTCTTGATAAAACAGTGCAGTCTTTCTACTGCAGTTTGCAAGACAGAGCCTGTGGGCTGCCATTTTATGCCTGCTGTCTGCACAACAATTAGCAATACCGTAGAATAAAAACCAGTATGAAAGTCTAGTTTCTTTTCAGTACTGGGAGTTTAAAGTATATTACTGATAGATGGTAGATAAGAATAGTTATATAGGTAAGAAAAGCAAAAGAGTGAGGTTTGGTTTATGGATTAAAGCCACCAGAAAAAATTGTGCCTTGGACATAATATGAAACCAAAGCTTGCTTATGTTCACCTTCCCTTCACTGAAAGGAAGCCATTCAGGAAAGTTCAAGCATTTTCTGCTGAACACTTACCTAATTTAATTCAGTAGAAAAACTCCAATTAACCTCAGGGCAACCTGATCTGACCTTTTGGCTGGCCACTATGCTGAGCTTGTTTGTTTATTAATCTGGCAGATTTAAGATATTTCTGAATCCATTATATTAAGATAATTGTAATAGTCACTTATATTAGAGGAAGACAATTATATTTTATTTGATGGATGTCACCATCCTTTCAGGCATTAGTAAGGAAGATTAAGCTGCTTCCTGTACAGCTATTTGCATGGCTACCTGAGCACGGTACTTCTTTGTGTGCATATTGCACTTCTTAAGCTATTCATCACTTTTCCTGAGTACAAATTCATTTAAAATGCACCTATCGGGATCAATAAATGAAAGGAAGCAGATGTTTGATGTGTCTCTCGTTGCACTGACAGGCACGATACACAGTGCTAAGACCCCTGCTGCTTCCTCCAGGAGCCCAGCTTTTGGGTGTCCATAAACACGGTTTGATGGAAGACCATACAAAAGAGCGGCATGGCCTTTTGCCCTTTTATGATGTGGCGGTTTTGGAAGGCTTTGTCTGAGATAAGCCATTATGCAACAATCTCTTGAGTTAACTAGCACAAGCCTAATTTCCCTGACATCAATACAGGCTTCAGATAAATCTCTTCCAGTTAGGTTAAATGAAATAATAGAATATTATTAAGAAGAGAGTTTTGGGTTATTTTTGGTTTTTATATAGTCATCAAAACAAGCCATCTCAAACAGATTGTACCATTAGTTAGAGACTGACTAGAAATAGATTTGGAAATTCTTTCTATAGACAGCTGTACTTAGCAAGACTTGCTTTAAAATAATAATTCTTAAGCATGTATTTCTTAAATATATGTTCCTAAAAAAGATATTTCCTAAATATTGCCTCCATAATACTTCCTGAATTGTAGTAGCACACTCCTTTTTTCTCTTTCTCTCCCCTACTTACGAAATAAATGCAGCCATGATGTGTCAGGCCAAGGATCATCTAACTCAGTATGCTTCCTCTAGCAATGGCCATAAGCAAATACCTAAGGAGAAATATGAACATACACAATACTTCCAGAATTCTCTCAGCCTCCAAACATTTTCAGTTCAGTGGATTTGCTGAACTGCCTCTGGTTTCTATATAATTAGTAACTTTAAATGGCATTATCTTCCACAGACTTGTTTCATCTCAAGTCTATATAAGCTTTTACTTCCAAGGACACCATCTGACAACGAATTTCACAAGTCTCCTATTTTTAATTCTTTTTGAGTCCAGGTAGTACTAACTTCATCAAAACTTAATTCTTCTTTTTTGGAAGAGGGAACGAATTAACTTAATCTACCTTCTCCTTAACATTCATGATTTTGTAGATTTATTTCATATTTCCCCTAAGTCACTTCTTTTCTGGGCTTGATAACTACTAGTTTATTCACTCATTTCTCATATGAAAGCTAGTCCATATGCTAGCTAACTTTTCCTCCTCTTTTAAAATTTCCCTCCAACTCTTTTCTTTAAGTCTTCCTGTTCAACTCCTATCTTCCTACAGTGACTCATGTCTCCATAATACCTCTTATTACACTTTCACCCCATATCTTTTCAGCTACCATTCTAAATTAAGCACACATTTTCTTGCTCTAGTTTTTGTTCACCTCTTTCTTTTCACAAGGACTCCCACTTTTCAGATTTTCTCCCATTACACTGCTGGCACACCCCTTCACCACATACTCATCTCGCACTCCTACAAGCTGCCAGTACATTTCTTCCTACCTGCTGCTTCTAGCATTTCTCCACTGTCCAGGGAAGGAGGGATAGGAAATGGAAAGCTCTGTGAAACTCAGAAACTTCTTGATTGGAGCCGTAGGAGCTGCAGCAGCTGATACTTCTTCTCCCTGCCATAAACTTGAAGAGAGTGCTGCAAGGATGAAAGCATAGATGGGATTCATTTCATCAGGTGTTGGATATCTATGCAGACATCTACTACACTGAAGTAGTTATCTGGATGGGTTGTTTATAATCACTGGAGAGAAAATATAGATGGTCTACTTAAACATCTCTCATATAGACCGTTGTCTGTAAGATCTACACTACAGCATGTAAAAGGAAGGAGACCCTAATTTCCCCCAGTTTCTCTATCACATCAGCAAAATTTACAGGTACTTCAACAGGCAAAATTACAACTTTTTCTTACTTTGCTCTGGTAGATTTCTGCATGTAGAAAATAACTTCCAGTTCAGTGTCTGTGTCTCCTTGCTTGTCAACCCTGACTGCACATATGCTACATCAAGGATCCAGTCTATGACAAGAGATTTCCACCTTCTTGCATGCTTGCCTTGGGAGTTATTAGTTATTGTTATTAGAAACAACAGAAGCAACAAAAAAAGTTATGAGGTTTTCCAGCTGAGGAAGTAGGGAACTTGCACAGAGATAATCACAACTATTTATCACAAGAGTAAAATCTGCTGTTTTCCAATGACCACTTTTCTCTTTGCTTTCGTGCTCTCTAATCACTAATTAATCACCACCGAAATTCTCGAAGTTATTTATTTCCCAGATGGCACATAGGAAAATATTAAGGAGTTTCCAAAGAATTATACTGAAATTATGTTTTACTTTTTTTACGTGTTATATTATTAGCAGAGTGGTTTTGGGCTTTGAGAGTTCAGAATCCTTTAAGGAGGTAGTAGAAGTAGGTAGAATAAGACAGGTAATTCTCTAGGTGGGCTGAAATGACACTTTCCCTCCTATAACATTAACATAATTAGCAGGTAATTGTGATATTTCTTTCTAGTGGAACGAAGGAAGCAATGGTTCAAGTAGAACAGAGAAAGTGATTCTGCAGTTCAAATGGTGCAGCTGTGTATTTCTGTACTAAAAATTCATTATCCATTCTTGCTAAAATGTTATTGCTTCATTAGCAGAAAAATCTTGAAATGTACAAGTAATGTTTGCTTTTTGAAATATGCATGCTCAAAAACAATTGCAATTAACTGGAACATGCAATCTGTCCAGTTACATGATTACTGCTGAACATCTAACTAATATTATGCACACTGTTACAAATAATTCAATAGATTTATTAATTTTAGGAATTTAAATTCATATTTTTGGACGAGTGTGACTGTGTGGTAATGGTGTTAAGGCAGCCGTGGAGGTCTTACTGCTGAAGGTTTTTGTGTGCCCAAAGCTTTTCCGTGTTTTCCAACATTATCAGTTGATCTGTTCAAAGACATTCTCTTTTCACTAAAACCTTCTGTCTTTATGACTGTCCATAATATGCTGATTTCAGAAAAAGAGTTCAGCTCATGCTAGTTACTCTCACAGTAACATAATATCAAGGGGGGACATGATCCATCTGAGAGAAGGGTACATTGCTGAGATATAAAGCTAGGACCTTTTCTTTCAGTTATAGATGTTAAAAATTCTGCAGTAGTTCTTTCTCAGAACTAAAAGGAGGTCCTGATAGCTGTCATGTTGAAAATATTCTGCCTCTCCAAAAACCAACTTCTTAAAAAGCAGTGGCTAGATTTTGGAAGCCTCCGCAGCTATGAATTGCTTCTACTTAGTAGTCACTGACAGCTCCACTGAGGTGTTGGGAGGAAAGCTGTATCTTTTTCCTGTGCTCACATCAAGATAAAACTGAGATACTACTCTGTGTGTGGGAATGAAGGTGGAGAGAAAGAAAACAAAAATGCCAGTGAAGAGATAAGGTGGAAAACCCCTGCTGAGAAGCATGCCATGACAAACAAATGGAGGCAGATTGTGGAAAGAAGTAACAGAAAAGCGTACACCCTGCATTGTTTGGTGGAACCGCATTTCAGAAAGACCCAAAGACATAACTGCTTTCTCACCTAACAAAAGCTATTTCTGAAAGGCTAAGTAACTTATTTTCTCTGGCCTCTCTTCTCTGTCCAGCAGAAGTAGGAGCAGCCAGAACAACTTAAGAGCAGACTTTGAAGGCTATGGGATTCCTGATGTTCTTCCACAGAGGCAGCAACAACCACATCAAAATTAGTAATTTTTTTTACCTTACAAGTATGCATCACATTGGTGCTGCTTTCCTGGAATAAACACTAAGATAAGCAGGCCTTGACACAATTTTTCTCACTCTCTGCTTTTCTCATCCAAACTCCAAACTGTCATTCAAGTATAAGACTACAAAAAGACTACCATAAGGCAATAGCTATTAAACTGAAGCTAAGTCAGGTAACAAAAATTCAGCCCACAAACAATTGAAATGAATGCATAAATCCATGTTAATCACACCTCATTACTACTGTAAGTTATATATTCATCTCATTCTCCATACTTCTTTCTCCTCGGATTCATCTGTTGTACTATGGGTTTATGTGGATTCTATGCTCATCATCCAGGAACTGTGCTTTTTAAAAATCTAAATCACTTAAAATATTTTGGCTATGTCCACAGTTGTTTGTAAATGTGTGACCCTGAATTTATCAATAATATAATGTCTATAACTCAAAAGACTTAAGGGCTCGTAGTATTCAAGCTGCACAGATCTACAGTGCAGATTCATGCATTTAAGCGAATTGTCTTGGTACCTTTCATAGTCAGTGGAGAGAAACAGAAGTCTCTAATGTATTGACCCTTTGACCTATTTAGAGATGTATGCAAGGATGAGATGATTTGTGTTGTAGAAGGACTTATTACTCTGCATTTACTTAAAGGAAGCCTAGATGATTAACCTTGGATGTAGACATCTATAAACATCTGAAATTAGGTGGTCTGAACCCTRCATCTTATGCTTTGCCATATGAGAAGAATACAAATATGCTGCAGCCTTGTGTGACAGAGAGCAGGAAACAGCATTAGGAGACAGGTAGGAATATCCCTTTTGTCAGGGCTGCTTTGAAGGCAGTGCCACACCTCCTGGCCACAGATCAATAAGGTTTGCGTAAGCACATGTTGTAGCTGGTGAGTAAGTCACACACAGGAGACCCACCTGTCCCCAGCCATCTAGAAACTATCTATCTTAACCATCAGTCCAAACTAAACTCTTTGGATGGCATACAAACTTAAAACAAAATTGATGAAACCTCTTGCCATTTAAGTCAATTAATGTATTTCTCTTAAATTCAGTCTCGACAGATTTTCATTCCATTCTCTTTTTTTTCTTGCATTTCTTTCATACCTTTCACTGATTGATGTTTCACTACTTTCATTATACCAATATTCTGAAGTTGCCAACAATAAGAATAACCTCTCAGCATCACAATGAGAAATATATGTCAGTAAAGTATGGCAGTTAATTGCTGTTTGAAATCTCAGACATCTGTTTTCTTACAATTGTTTTACAATACCATATGGGAACAAAAACCACAGGATGA
Organism: Phoebastria nigripes; assembly: GCA_035582835.1. Classification (NCBI taxonomy): domain Eukaryota; kingdom Metazoa; phylum Chordata; class Aves; order Procellariiformes; family Diomedeidae; genus Phoebastria; species Phoebastria nigripes. Next base: position 642,438 of record JAYKAV010002779.1, read on the forward strand.
AAATTACTTATCCAAAATGGCAGGTAAAGCTGCAGAATAGGGAGGCATGTCAAATAACTTTCTTTTAAATGGAGGTAGGTCACAGTCATGAAATCAGATGGAAGAAAAGCCTTTAGGATCAAATCCTGTGACTGGCTATACATTCATGGCCCCATGTTCCCATATAGGTTGCACTGTGGGAGCAGGGTCTGAGGTCATGTCATGCTACAATACACCAGTTTTACACACACACACAAAAAAAAAAACAATTTGCAACATAGGTTGCAATTCATTACATAGCTATGAAACATTTCTAAGACAAAAAGGGTTGAAAGATAAGACTTTGGGGATGTGCAAATACCAGCAATAAATTGCTGAAATAACTACTGTTAGGTTGAACACGGATTAAGAATAGCTTCCATTCTGTTAACAGCATCTGAATCATTTGATGCTGGATAGATTCAAACAGCTTTGAATTTACATGATGCCTTTTCAAGGTATGCCAAAGCTTCTTACTGCCCTTAGAATTTTTCCTAAACAAATAACTGTAAATGTAATCTTCCAGTACCTATTATAAGCTTTATTTATGCCATCTAACTGTAGAGGAAAATATAGTCAGCAGGAATCCAGAATGGAGTATCTCTTAAACATATCTAGTGGAACCATTTTTCAAGAAAAAGGAGGAATATATACTTCTAAATATAGCTTTAAGTAAAGCAATTAGTTTGATGACTCCTATTTTTTCTTAAATCAAGCAACTACGCTTCAATCAGAAGCGTAGTTCTGATTTTAAGTATCCTTTTAGCTTGGTCCTGGGTAACAGACGTATGTTAAAGCATATGTAAGCGCATACTTCTATTTAAAACTTGTCTATGCAAAATTTACAAGCATTGATTTTCAAGCATGTATAATTATCTAAATTTTTCTAGTCTTACTGCACACCCAAGGCAGACCCAGTAAGAATTCTCATTGTTGGAAGGACATCCAGCCTCAAATCACAAAATCTGCTTAGAATAATAATCTCATAATACCATATGTCAATACATATTCACCCCTTTTGAGAACTTGGTGTACAGGCAAATTAAGGAAGAATACTTGAGAAAAAAAGTGATTGGTTTATTAAAGTGGTTTGCTTAGAGGCTGTTCTCTTATATATCTTGAGTGACACTAAATCACTACATACTCTTGACTTTGTAAGGTGGCAAGCACACTGCCAGTGCAGTAACAATTAATATTCTTACTCTGAAGGACCGTATCACAATCTTTCATTAAAAATAATAAGAAAAAAATAGCAGCTGAACAGGCTTACCACACTGTGTCTCTATTGTAGAAGTGAGGAAGAAGTTAAATGAAATTAAATTGAACTTTGACTTTCTTAAAAGACGACATAATCTTATCCAATAGCAATCACCTAATCCTGTCCATTTTTGACTCCCTAAATTATCTGCAGTTTTATTACATACTGAATAAGGTTGGTTTATGTTGGGCTAAATGAGCCTTGAATGAACCTCCGCAGGTTAGAATCTCACCCTGTAGACCCAGATGATTCTGCCATTTCTGCCAGAACCACAGAAGGGGAAAAATACATCTGAAAGCATTAGCTGTGTGCAGTCCAGCAGTCAGCCTAATTGAACTGAAGGGGCGGAAGGAGTTTGTTAGGAGCAATATGCCAATAATTTTAATTAACAGAACCACACAGTAAATTTCAGCTTTTCTTTAAAAAAAGAAAAAAGAAAGAAAAAGAAACAAGCATTATTTTTTGGTTGAATAAGAGAATATTCAAAATGTCCTGACCTTAAAGTACTTCTAAAAAAAACAAATGTAACCCCACAGCAGTTACTTTTTACTCCTGTGCTTATTGAAGTGCCCAGTTCTCTGAAAGGGGAGGAGAAAGCAGACAACCATTTCTTGCACAGACAGAAGGAACCATTGGACACAGAATGATATTACTTTTCTTGTTTATCTTATATCTAATCTGAGACAGCCTGTTCAGCTTCCTCAGTGGAAGACGACAAATCACCCTCTGGAAAGATCTATATCTTCCCATTTACTGTATAAGGTACCTCTTCAGTTAGCTCAGGTTTGACACCTAAACATTTCAGATGCCTAACGTTACAGGATTTGGTTGATCTGTAGGCTGACCTGTTGGTCTTTGCTTTCCACAGTCATTCAGCTGGCTATCTGGGCTGTTAACATATAAATTGGCATCATATGCCAGAGCCTCAGAGAAAAGGGTGTGGTAATGGGAGCAGCACAGAGTGAGAAAGTTGTGTGGGAACTGGCAGGGAGAAGTAGAATTTTTTAAAAATAAACAGCAGGAGTAAAGCAAAAGGAAAGCTTTTAGAAAAGAAGACTGTTTAGTGTATTAGAAATAGGTACAGCTACAATGAGGAGGCAAAGCTGTGCATGAAGTCTTCTCTCAGCACATCAGGTGTATGCTGAGAAATGCTAATATGTTAAAGCTACATTCCTCTGGCTTCCTAGTAAAAAGCTCCATGTGGTAATCTTTGATTGTTTTGACCACTTCCTGGGTCCCTTGGTTAGATTTTAACTACAAGTTCCACAGGAGCTGGAGGGAGTTTCCTCTGCAAAGCCTCTGTAACCGCTGAGTAAAGACCTCAGAATTTGCCTTGCAACGTCATAGAGATATTATTTGCTTGCAAGGAAAGAAGTTCCTGTTCAATAAAGAAAATTGATGCTATTTTCTTGTGGATTTTCAACAACCCTTTTCAAATACTTCTTGCTTTAATTTGTAAAGTTACTTTCATGCAAGGAGCTCAGTGGATAAGAAATATTTTATGTGAATGCTCCAAATAAGGAGGATGGGACAAACATGGGATAAATGACTTTTCTCAACTCATTAGTGACAGAGAAGCAAGCCTTTAGGCTTTATCCTCCTCTGTCAGAAATAATCCTGCTTTGACTTCAGAGAGAGAATCCTCACTCCTCAGAGAGAGGATTTCTAGAAAAGCCAGAATCAGCTATACCGATCATGATAGGATATGGTATGCATACAACAGTAGACAGTGAGCTGCAGTTCAGCTATAGCATTATAACAGCAGCCAGAACCGCATAAAATTTAAATCAAATCCAGGGCAGAATTAAACTGTGCCCCATCCTTTTCACATTTCTCTTGCAATTACATTTTTTACACTACAGAAACAAAAAGACCACTGAATTTTCCAAAGAACCTCTCAAGCCTGAGGCAGAAATCCACAAGTGTCTTCCTCTTCCCCTCCCTACTTTCTTGATGTTCTGATAGGATGTCTTGACCAGGGCAACTCTTGAGTAAATATATGAAACTGTAATACCAGCACACGATACTTCAGATTTTCTGACGTCAGATTTCTTGACATCAAAGAAGGATCAGTGACAAAAGTTGAGTTCTAGGAAAACTGAAACTGTTTCAAAAGAAAAGATAAAAACAGAAAGATCATGGGCACAATCCACAGCAATGCTAATGACCATGGTGGCAGTGCTGGCAGCAACAATTTAGGCAGATGGAGGTTTAGTGCTGCTGGAAGGTGAAAGTGACCTTGGCAGATGGAGATTTGGTACGACCAGGTACCTTGGATAAGATTCTTCTAGGTAATAACTGTGGCTAGTCAATCCATGACAAATGGATCACTAGCAATGATACTGGCACCTCCAAATACACAGCGGACACAACCTGTTGAATCAAGGCACTGAGCATATGCCAAATAAGCTACATGGCCATTTAGGAATGTCTATGGGTTTTTCCTGTTGCCTCCTGGTGTGTATTTTATACCTACCATAATATCAAGACCACTTCATCTACAGACTGTAACCTTCAGATTTTGAAAGGAAGAAGACTACAGCAGATTAATAAAATGTAGTAAAAACAAGAAAACAAGAAATTTCTGTGGCACCAATCCACAGAGTGAGGTTTCCCACACGTTATTAGTGCTAGTACTTGATCATTGCAACTACAGTATATGTGCATTTATGCCAATTACAGAGTTGCTAGCAAAAATCTAACTCACTTTTAATTCCTCCAGAGTGACTACAGGCTGCATTTTTAACTATTATTAGGCCTAAAATAAGGTAAGATTACTTAGGCCTAAAATACAGATGGAATGTGCGTGAAAAGGAGCCCAGTTCTATGGAGCATCAAGGCATTACCTGGGAGGAACGATCTGGACTTCTGGAGCTTACCCCAGTGACTGTTTACACATTTTATATCTCTTAAGTTAAAACAGATTGTCAAGATCAGAATTTTAAAGTGGTCCTGTATTCCACCTAAGTCCTATCTACACTACTAAGWTGTGTTGCTGCTTTTAATCTGGTTTATACAATCACTACAGTGTGTACATAACCATTCTTAACTTGTTGGAATAACACACAAAACATCTGATTTTTGTCCTACTGGTCTGGTATTTCATACCTCTTTGGCAGCTGCTACAGCTCAGAAAAAAGTTTGCCTTTTCTCATTTAGTCAGGCTTTTAAGACCTTTAAGTTATGGATCCAGACTTCAACTCAAGTGCTATTCTGACCTGGATTTGAGAACCAGGTCAAACTTCCCCCATCTTTTCTACCATAAAGGAAAAGATGACTGTCCCTGTCTTGCATACCTTCATTACTGCAAAAACTGGCTTTAACAATATGAACTGATTTAGTGGTTGTTTTGTGGTTAGACACTTGTACCAACAATGCATTATAGTATTTTTAAATAACAGTTATAGAGGGGTGGCTTTTCAGGAGTCTCAGACTTAATATGTTGATTTAAATATTGCTAAATTAAGGTCAAAGCTGCTTTAAGAGAGGTTTTTTTCAGTATCACATTTGCTCACTTCATAAATATAGCATAATACAAAAAGTCTTTAGAGAGAAAAAATGTGAATGACATAAAAAGGAGTAATTTAATATCATGTTAACTCATTCTATATGATACCAGTTAATACTGCATCATGACAAAGACATGGTGTAAAGTATTCCCATATGATTTTATAACCATTAATACAAGAATTCCATATTTTATAACATCAACAAACCAGATGAACCTCATCCACTCAAAGTATGGAACAGTGAAAAGAACAAATGTCTTGTGAGGAGTGGAAATAAGAACAATGTGTCTGAGTTTAAACAGTGGAAATAAGTTGCGGACGTCGTGCATGAAGTAATTATTTCTGCAATGGGGTTCTGCTGTTCCTGCATTTAGTTTATAAGCATGTCAGGGCACACAATCCAGGCATTTCAGAAAAAATGYCCAATTTATTTGACATGTAGAGAAAGTCAGATCTCAACACAAAGAATCCTTTAAAAAAAGCCTTTTGAAAATGGAGGATTTATTAGGAGAATAAAAGAGAGAAATATATTTCATTTAAAATATATAGTGTTTCTAGTCTGAAAGTATTCTGTCTGTGAGCCTCAGATGGCTTTCTCAAAACAGTGTGATATCTGAAACATAATCAAGGGCATACCAAACCTTTTGAGGACAAATACTTGTGCCAATACCCCAAATATTCTCCATATGTCATTGATGGKTTTTTTCCACATAAATATCTATCTAAAATTGGCATTTGAACATAAAGGCAAAAAGCTACTCAGAGTATGCTGAGATGGAAATGAAAATATATAAGCCCATACTAAATAAGAACACAAGTAGAGGAATCACCAAATGCAAACATGCCTGTACCAAAGGCAGAAATCAGAACCCTGATAAAAGCACCTGGAATATTGCAGGCAGTATTCAGAGGGCCAGGGGGCCACACTGTGTTCCAGAGCCTGCTCATTTTTTAAACCTCACTCAAGATTTTAGTAAAGTTCAGAGAAAAATGAGTTAAGGATTGTATATTTGGGGGCTGAATGTAAATGACAAAAAGAGATAAAATATTTCTCTTTAATTAGCTAAAATTTGAAACTAATGATTTCTCATATTTGATGAATCTAAAATTTTGGCATCTCTCAGCATTATTCTGCCATTCTCTTTAACACACCTTATTTTGTGTCTTGCCCTGAGTTTCGGACCAGATGGCTCAAGCTTTATCAAAACAAATGGACTCAGGTACCTAAGACAGGACACTGACAAACTGTTACTGGTTTCCCACCCTCATTCCTTTCTTCACTACCTCTTGTGAGTTGAGGTGTCTCCAGAGATACGCTGCAAAGCACTGCACTGTTTGATTTTAGTGGCTCCCAGTTATCTCCAGCCCTGTTTCTACCCTTTTGAGTCCACCTATAGCTCCTGTCACAGGCTGATCAAGATCCAGATAGTAGCTCTTCCTCTTCCTAAATTTCCTGTAAGCTGTCAATCTAAATGAGAAATTCCCAGACCAAATCCAACACAGATCCGTAAGAAATATACTTGCAATATGAATCTACTTTCTGAGGCTATTTTATTTATAAAGCAAAGTCTGAGGAGGTTCTTACCTCGTACTTAGAACCCCTACCAAGAAAGCCTAAGATTTAATACTCTGCATATTGTATGTCCGTTTTACATCAAACAGCCTTTGGATGAAAGAGGGAAATAATTCATAGAACAGCCACCAGAATCTGTTATGCTGCAGACTGATATTACTTTTTTCTTATTCTCCTTCTTCCACTATAATAGCATGCTGTTGGCCCTGAACAGAACAGATTCAGCAAGAAAGGTTGAGAGTGTCCCCTTCTTGCTGGCTGTCCAGCATGTATTTAAACCTACCCTGGTGATGAGGGTACTCATTGCTAAGGTTGGGAGGACAGCTACAGATTTCTGGATGGCCACACCATTAATACATAATGATCAGCCTCTTTGACTGTGTGAGGATTAAATGGAAATTTCCTTGAAGCTCAGAGCTACAAGACATTGAAGGTTACTAAATGTATAAGAATCACCTCTGGCTCAGTAAGTCCCTGAGCCACAAATGGTCGGATGCTTGGACAGAATAGGCAGAAAATATCACTGTTTGATTTATTCTTGCACTTTCCCCTAAGCATTCACTTTTGGTCAGTGTCAGATGCAGAATATAATGTCAGCTGGATGATTTGTTTGGTCTTTCTTGTAGTATGATACAACACAGGCAAAAGAGACAACACAGTTCTCCCACAAAATAATTCACAGGTGGGAGACAACAGACCCTGCTCATTCCGCTGCTCTCCCAGGGGGTCTGGGATTGTCATAAAGCTGCCATAAAAGTTGTGTTGTGTTTGCCTCGTTACCTCTTTTAACTGTTTTATCAGTTAACTGCAGATGTACCCAGGTTCAGCATGGGACTGCTGTTGAGCAGCTTGCAAAGTGTGAAGCAGTCACCCCTGCACTGGCTAAGATATACAGTTGGTGGCAGCACTACCACCGAATATGCTTTAAGGGAAGAGAGAGCCCTAAGTACTCCTTGGAAAGCATAACTGGAGTTGTGTACCATGGAAGAAAGGAGTGTAGGGCCTGAAATGCCTGAGCCCTACAGGGCATAAAGTTTCAGACATGTTTGCCCTAGGCTAATGCCAGGTATGGCTCAAACTGCACATAACCCCACCGAGACTGCTGAGATCCCCTTACGGATGTTGGGAGCATTGGCATCAAGCAGTGCTTCACTCTGAATTCCACCTGAGTGCCTAACAGATACAGGCAGGTATTTTGGCACCCTAAATTGTAGGTGCTAGTGTTCTTTGTGATAATACATCTCTTTGCAAAACTGGGACCTGTAAGTCAAGATTTCAGTAGCACTTGACTCCCTGACTTCATCAGGCACACTGCAAAATTAAGGGTTTTAAAGGGCAACAACACAAGATAACTAGGCAGTCTCACAGTGAAGGCTTGTATGAGCAGGACCATCCTAGAGTGCTCAGGCTTAGCAGTGAAATAATGCTGGATTCACTTTGGTTTGATGTGCACACAGCTAACTAATGAAGGGCTCTGCTATACTGAATCTGGATTTTAGCTGGATTTCTCCACAGTGTTCTCCTGTTCCCTGGGGACATATCAATTGCATTTTGGTGACTTGCATGGCAGGGACATGCTTCTAGAAAACCATTCATATTATAAAGTGGGAAAATAATCCCATTCTGAAACTCATCTCTCATATAGGCACACAGAAGAACAGGACATGCATACGTGTATTTCAGGGATATTTAGATATAGAAACCTGAGTTTTGACCCAGTTCAAATTAAAATGGGATTAATGCTTGCAGAAACATTACCCTCCAAATCACGGCCTGTAGTTGATGAGTGCATTGACCAGAACTGAGTCCCTTATGAGAGCCAAGTGTTCTTTTTGCAAGAGCAACTAGTACAAACGTATGTGAAAGAAATATACGGACTACCAAAGTTCCAGTTCTGAAAAAAATGGAAAAACTTGGGACAGGTTCCAGAGCCTGAATGCCTTTTTTTTTTTTTTTTTGGGGGGGGGGGATGGGATTTTTTTTTCCTAACTGAGCAGAGGTAATTTTTTTTTCTGTATATTACAACTTTTATATAATTGTTTACTGGCTATAACAGTCATGCAGAAAAAGGAAGAACTTGGTTCACTCCTCTTTACCATTTCCGATGTTTCAAACTCAAGCATCTCCCTCTCTCCGCTCTAACTCCCAGGTTATATTCCCCAAAAGAATATCAATATCCTTATTCTTCCTTCTGAAGTTGTAGTACTGCAAAGCCAAAGTGAGCAAAATTCATGGGATCAACAAAAGAACATGTATCTGGAGATCAGTAGATTGTTAGGAGGGTTGCTCCCTCACTCAGCTCTAAGGGAGCAAAGAAAACCAAAGATCTCTTGGTCAGGGTCCCAGCCCAGTCTAAATGTCTACTATTAAGCAGTACTTAATTAAATACAAAAATAAAAATAAGAAGTCTCCAAAACAGGGACTGGTATTCCTAAATGATGGGAAGCTTTGAAGCAACCATGAAGGATGCTTGGAGTTCAGATGGGTGCACTATTTGACAGCAGCTCAGTTATTGGTTTTTTTGGATCACCATTTCAGCTTAAAGCATGTACATTCTCCCCAAGTCCTTCCTTTTAGAAGACCAGTCCTTTATTCCTTCAACACTACTTTTGCTATGTCTTTATTACAGTTAACAAAACATGCTTGGGACCTTTTTCTGGCACAGAAGCCACTGGTATGGCCCATGCCCATATTGTTAAATTCTCTTTGCGTTTCCTGTTTTTTTTTTTTNTTTTTTTTTTTTTTTTAACCTTTACTACAGATATTCTGAAAATGTGCAGGAATTGTGTGGGAGCGTGTACACTGTGAGGGCTCAGAAGCATGTTGGGAATCCCTCTAACAATCTCACAATGCAGGTGCTTGACTGTTGATGCCCAGGGAACATTCCTCAAAAGTGTTTAAACCATTAATGTGGCTTCTATAACCAGAAATATGTTGCAGCTGAGAGAATAGCTTTCAAATATTGGCAGCAACAACACAAATTATATCACCCTGCTGCATTACGAAGCTTCAAATGAGATAGAGTATAACCTGAAACGTGTTAGTGCAATTCAATTTGAGAGGCAGTGTGTGTAGCGTCAGTCCTCTTGAAGATGTCACCTTTCTTTGGATGTGAAAGTATCCCAGTGGAGATCCCCACTTTACACCAACAAATAGGTGTGACTTTTTCTCTCTGCTTACCTTGGGACATATTGGTAAGTTCCTTATCCAAATACTAGCAAATTTTTGCAACTGTTTAGGGGTTCATCCAGTTCTGACTTACCTCCAGTTCCCACAGCAATGGAGGACTTAACCCTCAGAGACCTTACACTTCTTTTTCTCAAAAACCTTCATTCCCCTTACTTCTCTTCCTGGCCCTAAACCCTGGCAGCCAGCCCTAATTGTCTTACCTGAGTACAAGGGAATTGCCCGCTTCCCATTACACTATAACTGGGCTTTATGCTATCATTGGTTGCATACATCTGGATTTTTGATTAGGCTTTCCCACAGTAAAGAAAATTCTCGCCAGTCAGGTCAAACTAGTTGATGACTAAACAGCTCAAGTTACTGACCTGACCTGATGTTAACCTTCAGAAAAAACACTTTTCTTCTCAGTCTCAGAAACCTCAATAAGGGTGTAGATTGTTTATTTAAAGGGATAATTAAATGTATGAGTTAACTTCATCCAGCCTGTATTCATTTTTTACAGTCTTCTGGTATATTATGAAGAAAGTAGTAATAAAACAATTTTCACACTGGAAAGAAATAGTAATTTAATGTGTCTTCTACACAAATAAATAAATACTAGGACCTGCTTGTTAAAACTGACACTTAGTCCTTTAGCTGCGGTGCTTACTAAAGAAAAAAATAATACAACACTGAGTTCAGGATATGGTGCCAAGCTTAATCGGGAATGCTTTAACTTTTGTTGTTTAATGTGTTTCTTTTTTAACATGTCTGTGAATTGCTTGGGACAAACACATAGTCCCAGTAGGCTTCAGAGCTATATATATTTCATAACTAATATGAAAGTAAATGAATATATATAGTTTGACTATTCAAAAGGAGAATTCCCTGTATAAGATGGGGAAAGGATTTTTCCGACTGAGTCTAGGAATAAAACTAAACATATGGTAATATCCATATTCTTCCCATAGACAACATTGGATCCATCAGCCAAACCAATTTCTTTTTTAAAGGGAAAGACAAAAATATGTTCCTCAATTTGTTTTATGCTGCTGCATTTAAGCTATTTTTTTATTACTGATAATGTGCAAACTTGGAATAATATATATAAATTGGGTACTTATGAACATCATGATTGTGGGTAAAACAATATTTTATATTTATGACTAGTCAGTAGCCTCTTTCCAGCATTTCACCATTCCACTGGGGACTGAGGGATTGCTTTCCAAGACAACCATTACACAAGCATTCTTTTTTTTCGACTTGAAGTACAATATACTGTTTTGTTTTCATAAGACAAGTTAACACACTCCTAAAAAGAAAATAAAGCACATGACATAACAAGCTTCCATCTTTCCTCTTTGCAAATAAAATCTTCCATTATACCATTTTGTAGTGATTAAAATAACAAGCAGACAGTTGGCTGATGGTACAAACATACCATTTTCCATTGTTCTTACCAGAGTTCTCATTTAGTGTGAGTTTTAGTGTCATTTAATTATTAAAGTGCTACCTAACCCAAGGCCAGAGGGTCCACTAGGTGAACTTCTCTAACCTCCTCCGTATTACAAAACATTAAACAACACCCAAAGCCCTCTGTATTGATACCTGAAAATGAAAACATTACAGTCCTGAGAAAACTAAGCTTTTGTCTTACTCTGAGTTTAATTCCACTGACTACTTTTGTGCTAATTGCTGGTATGTTCTACAGTCTGAAAAACACCAAAAGTTGTAAAATGTCCCACCAGTGAGTAATACTACAGAAAAGACTTTTTTCAATTATTGTTTTAGTATTTGAATCATGGGATTTCACTTTAAACAACCTCTATGCACTTTTGAAGCACAGCTTATGCAGACATGACCCAGTTTCTCATAAAACACAAAGGCAAACTACCACTGCATGACTGCCATGAGAGCACCCTTTCTATAATAGCTTGCTGTTCAGATACCTCACCAGGTTTTGATTTGAAAATGTTCAGCTCCATATCTCTAGTTCTCCAAGCTACTAGGTTATAGGCTATTCTGGACACAGATGTTTCTCTAAACCACTGTGCTGTAACACACTCAGGATTCATGGATCTACTGAGAAGGACCACAAAAGAGTGAGCATAGCTGTATGGATAAGGATGGTTAGGAAATGTGGTTTGAATCTACAAACCCAGGGGAGGGCTTCCCACTTCATATATGACTGCTTTGATCAGCAGTAAATCTTTCCTTTTAAAGGCGACTCATTACACATCCAATTTCTGAAGCAAGTTTGCAAATGTCTACCTTCAGGATAGGATTTTAGTCTGTACAATCAGACTGAACAGAGGGGTGGAAGATGACCTGGAAGTAGCTGTACATGCTCAACACAGGGATTTAGTCCTTTGTATATAAGGCTTAACTCTTCTTGGCGTCTACCTTTGAAGCCAAATCAAATACAGCAATGAATTGCAAAGTGTAACTGAAACTCGTATGTGCTTCAGATGATGATTGAAAAAAACCACTCCACTGTCCAACACAAACAGTCCTTACCTGAAAATCCCTGAACATCTTAGAAGTCATAATTCTAGTTTGTTGATCTTTTTTCTGCAAGACTCCTCCCCACACAAAACTTGTGAAGAGATTAAATAACATCATACCGGGGCATTGTGTCTATATTACCAGATCAGAAATGTGCGCAAGTTCTTAGGACAGGTACATCATGTTCTGAGATATAGCTGGCCAATGTGAAATCAGTTCCTTTATGAATTTTTCGTCCTCTGACCTCCTTTCACTATTTCAGTTTTTCCATCCTTACATCCAGCAGAAGGAACATAGGTATCTACATGATATATCTACTTGGTATATGTATGTATCTACATGATATATCTACATGAGCACGTGTGACCACAATCTTGAACTAGACAGCTGAGGGGCAAGAGGAAACTCTGAGGACTGCCCTCACAAGGACAAGGATTGTCCTTTGACAGACAGCCAAAAGGAAAACTAAGTTTGAGAAAACTATATTTTGGACACATTCACCTCAAGCATTCACATTTTAAGTTAATTTGTACTACTAATAGCAAAATGTGAAGTTCTTGTTGTTTGGTTGTTGTATGGCGCTGCTGCATGCATCAGTGATGCTACTCACTAGAGTAGAATTACTCACCATTTTTGCAGCTCCAGGCACTAAATTTGAGAGCTTTGTAAACCGTTCCTGAACAATTCATGAGTGGGAACAATGGTAATATGTGTGTTGAATAAATTAGTTGCTGTGACTTATTTGTCCAGTCCTCAGTTTAAGCCTAACTACAGTATATTGTCAACACTCCAGTAATAAATACCTTCCCCGAATAAAAGGCTTTTGTTGGAGTTTCACCTGCTCTTATTGCATATGCACACCTGGTAAGCTTCTAGACAAATACCCTAAATATTAAAAAAGAGAATATGAAGTTCGGGTCAGCTGAATGAAAAAGCCGTAAAAAGTCACTTCTTAACAAAAATATGTCTTAAAATACRAAATGCTCTGGTACACAAATACAAATGAGCATTCAGATAAACCTAACAGGAATCCCTCCTTTCTGTAATTAGAACTAACACATACACCTTTGACATGAGAGCAAGCACGCTTTCTCTCCCTCATTTTTTGGTCTAGAATTGTAGGCCTGAAGTTTTGTTTCTGAATTTGTTCTCGTAAAAAAACATCTGTAATTAAAGGTTTTCATCTTGCCAGTGCAGGAAGTTACTGTCTCGGTACTGTTCCTGAATTTCATTCTGTTCATTTTCTTATTTTAAAACAAAACATTTTGACTTCCCATGCCACCTGCAGAGTTTTTAGTGCATATCTAACTGTCTCCGAATCTCTTTCCCACATACAGAACAAGCTGCATCCATTCTCCTCCAGGTTGGGTCTATCTCAATGGGAACTGGTTCCACCGCTTTAACTTTTCTGTAGGTAAGGGGAATACCCAGAAAGGGGAAAATTTGGTTAACAAGTTCTTACCACTCCCCCCACCAAAACAAACACCAGCTAAACTAAAACTCCCTAACATAAAAGTGAATTTGTAGGTTTATCAACATATATGGTCCGCTATATAAAAATAGATTTTTTACACCATTTATAATAGCTTAATTTTATCAGTCTTGCTGTAGCCTCTTTGTTCTTTATTGATGTTGTAAGTCTCATATATAATAACTGGTGTTCAAATGAGATCTGATTTTTGTTTCTTTTCCTAAGATATAATAGCAACTTATCCACATTAGGAAGTAATTTATAAAAATTAATTTTAACATAAGTATGCTTTTAAAAGTAGTACTAAATTAAATATTAAGGAAGGGATTTATGTATATCAGGAACACTTAAATAAAGGACTTGGTGGKTTTTTTTTTTTTCTTTTCTATGCCTTCTATAGCTGCAGAATACAGGTAATTACAGAGCTGAGATTTTGTAATATCAAACAGTAATCAGAATTCATTGTGCAGCATTATACATAAATGTTTTGAAAAATATTTTCTGTGACTGAAAAATGCTTATTTAGCAGAAACAAATTTCTCAAAGAAAAATAGTGCAAGTAAAATGTTAGAACAAAAGAACTTTGCTGAAGATCTAAATGGAAATTCTGGTCAAAATTAATGAGAGAATCAAGGAAGTAAGAGTTTTTACTCTCCCATTTCTCAGATGAGGATTGTCTGAAGAGACTAGACAAAAATCATGTTGAAACCTTGAGAATGTCAGTAAGACCGACAGGTTTCTCAATCATGTTTAGTTAGTGACTGTAGTTATAGGTCAATAAACTTATAGGATTCAGGCTATTTTTGTTGGGAATCTTTCAGATAACATTCTTATTCCATTAAGATTCAATAATAATGATATTTGACAATGACCCTTACCACTCTAAGTGGTGCATTGGAAATAATTCTTCTAACAGTAAATTAAACTTGCCAAATGCAGAGCTTTACCTCCTTATCCAAATCACACACACTATCATATGCATTTTGTGTCAAGAAATTAAAAAGCAATAATGGTGAAGAGCTGTGGTTTGCTTATTTTCTTTGGGAGGATTATCAAGCAAGCAAACACTGTTTTACGCAATTCTCAATCAGGCAGGAATCCGATTTTACATCAACTGGAGACTTGCCAGCATAAGACTTGTAGGATACGGTCCAAAGAGTTTTTTCCAGAGCAATATGCAATACATTAGATTAATCTGGCTTCAGTCTTGCCAACAGTTACTCCTGTGACTACCTTCACGCGCTTGATTTCAGTAGGACTCTTCACAGGTGTTAAGTTAAGCATGTGTAACACAGTTTGCAGGGTCAGTGACCGTATAGTTGTGGAAAATACATAGCTATGTAGTTATATATAGGTTGAGGAAAATTTAAAGATATATTTAAAAGTAAAATTATACCTAAAAATACACCGAAATATGTTGTGTGTCTTATTTCCTTTGCTGTTACTTTAAAAAATATTAATTTTTATCTCTACTGACTACCTAAGACTGGTTCTAAAGACAATATTACCATTTAAGATATGAATACAAATTAAATATATATACATACATAACATCTGTATTTTCCTTAATTTGATCAAGATTAAAATAAAAAGTCTTTACTTCCATGTTGCTAGTCTATGGCTTGTTCTCTGACTTTCAAACTGCCAACCTAGTAATGGATGCATCTTAAAAAGAAATATACATGTGTTTTTCATACACTTTACAGTCTCCACACTTACTTAAAATAAATAGCTTATGAAATAAATGCAGATAACCTTTTTCTTTCCTCAGTATTTATTGTTATTTTGCCAGCTTCAAAGCAGGAATTGCGGGCACTTTAGTAAATGTAGTAAGAACAAATGTCTGAACTCACTGTATATGAGTTTTCTATATGTTTTGGTTTCCTTTACTGAACTGCTGTTTTGTAACTAACTGCGCACTGTGTGCTTTCCAAATGAGTAACAGTCCAGCATCTCTTACAGCAACTGAGTACTCTGTCCCTTTGTTTTTTAAGTAGAAACATCCTCCAAATATCAAAGCCACGTTCACTGAAGGCACTAGCTTTTTTCTACAACTATGTACATAACATATGGACAAATACTGAGCGTAATAAACTCTTTGCCAGGACATCACGTGAGTGAGGCTGTATCTTCAGTCCTCCACTGAGAACCTCCATAGCTTGCCCCAAATTCCTTCTCCCTTGATTGTGCAGATCAAGGACTTATTTGGATGATATGGCAGTTCCTCCCCTGACCCATATATCTGGATTTCCTTACCGTGAAATCCACAAAGGGCTGGTAATCACCCAAGTTTTGTCCCAGTATGAAACTGGGATGCAGCCAGAAGGTGCATCTGGACCCAGCCCTCCTGTGTTCTGTCATCAAGACGTGACTAAGTCATTTAGTGTGGTTTGTGCCGGATAGACTACCATATGCTTCAGTTCCCTTGAACACATCTTTTTTTTAATGCCTGGAACATATATCCAGAGGGAATTCAAAGATTTTTGACATTTGTTCAGGATTTCTGGATGTCTGGCAACCTAATCAGAGCAGTAGTGGAGAAAATCTGGACATATCCACTCCACATGCGCGTATCAGCTTTACAGTGCATTTGCAATGAGGCCAACTGATCCACTATGCATGTGCTGCACAGATGGCCTGTGTGTACACTGTAAATATGATGTAAAAATTACTGAGAAACACATGCACAGTTAGTCTGTAGCTTCCTGGAAGCCTCAGGCTCATTGCATTTAACCTTAATATGTAAATGCATGGCAAACCTGTTTGGGAAATCCTCCTCAGCATGATAGAAGGATATCCAGGAGCGGATGAAACATGGAAGCAAACAGCAGGGTTACATCTTTACGCTGGATCCTGGAAATGGTGCAGGACTTTGTGCGGGTAAGGGATACCTAGCACACTGACGTACATACGCCTCCCTGATTACCACATGGCACCATGATGTCTCTCAGCTTTCGGAGGAGCTCAAAAGAAGCCACTGGGCCATGTGTCTCGCTATGCTAAAATAGGTGATGCAGGCAATGTGCAAGCATGACCAAGCTCAGACTACCCCATGGGCAATTTAACCCAGAGGGTTCTGCAAGTCACACCAAAACCAGCTTCCTCGTCAGCGAGCTTGCGCTATCCTCCATGAGAGAGAAAATAAATGTCAACAAATGTTAAAAATACTTAGCAACCAGGAATGAGGAAACTACCATCTGGAAGAGATCAGAGGCAAAATCATCACTCTGTTTTCACACGCAGCAGACAAACAAGTGCCCACAGTGAACAGTTTGGGGAAAACAGGTAGCGTCAAAAAGAGGCACCCTTCAGGAATGGACTGCAGCTCAAGGCTGCAAGACTCAGAGCTACGTGTAAAAGGAAGTTGGGGAGGAAGGAAGAAGGAGCTAAACCAAAAACTTGAGAGCACCCTGTTCTGTAAATAAGCTAAAAACTGCTTCAAAGAGATCAGAAATATTCTATGATGCAGTAGTACTATGTAATTGTTAAATGGTCAATTGGGAGTAATGTTATAGCCTCATAGGAGGACAAGCTGTGTTAATTGCAGGCTATTAGCTAGCCTGTGATCGGGTTTAAAATAAGCCTGAAAGTCAAGAAAGCCCAACTTACTAAATATTATTCAGCACTTCAAGAAAGCATCAGGAAAAAAATGTGCATCTTTCCCATAGTCAGGCTCAGGTTTATTAGCGTTCAATTCTTCACTGAAAATCCTGAGAAAACAGATTTTTTTGTTTCTTTGTTTTCCTTACAGCCAGGAATCAGATACTTGTATGAAAATTTCAGCTTTCTTCTTTTTTTTTTTCTCCCTCAGCTTTTAAATTTCTAACCAATATCATCATACAGAAAAGTGTGAACTAGTAAATCCTAAAACCTTAAAAACGAGAAAGCAAAGGAAGATTTTTTTTTTTTTTTTTTTTTTTAAAACCTGCTTTTGTTGAAGTAATTTTAGTTACATTTTGAGGTTGTTTAAAGACATTTAAATTGTCATGATTGGCAATACTGCAAACCATGTCATCTTATATGATCTAGGGAAAATAAAATAAAGAAAAAGGTTCATGTTTAATAAAGGTACACAAGAACAAAACGCTTCCCAAAGTCTGCAGTGGAATATAGGTGCAAGTCAAGAAAAGGCAGCAATTTCTCAAACTTGAGCATTTTCAGCTGTAGTGTCCTTTGAGGTTTTGTCATGTTGTGTAAAGGATATAAAAATCTAGATGTTGACAGAGAACAATCAGCTTTTATATGATTTTCCCTCCTTAAACTCAGGACGACTTGCACAGCATAGGAGACAACACAATGGACACGTACCTAACTCCAATGAAGGGCACTAAGCTGACAAAACTGTTGGTACAATTGCAGTTTTCTGTTGGACCTTTCTGAGAGTTAGAAAAATTTTTATGTTTAGCAAGGGTTTTAACAATAAAAGATGTCATATGTCATTACAGAAATCAGATACATTGTTCTAAATACATTCTTTATTAGTATGTATATACACATGTGCATTTATATTCAGAAGTCCCTATGCCTCAAATTATTTGTTGTTTAAATACATTACTTGAAAAAGAAATCAAATAGGATGGGATTATTTTGTCACTACTCATATTTAATGTTGTCTTTGCTATTTCTGTTCTGGCTAAAACCCAGTACACAGATTGTGACAATTGGATGATTTTATTTTGCTTTATTTCTTTTTTTTAATGCAGCAGAGAATTTGGGCCTAATTTTTTGATATTATTGCCAAAACTGTATCTGGAAAAAAGATGCATGCCAGGATTGTGATCCTGTATTGACAAAATAGCATTGGAACTCATGGAGCAGGTAAGTGCCAATGCAAACTAATAATTATCAGTTTAATTAATCTCTCTTCACATTTTCACAGAGATATAACCATGAAGCAATATTCCATTATTTTTAGGAGCTGCAGATCATATTACAGAATCTCTTGTTTTAAGATCCACACGAATTAAAGCTTCTCTGATAGCTACTAAGACCTAGTTTTTCTTCTTCTTTCCTTTTCTACCACCATCCTGAGCCAGAATACCCTCAGATCCACAGAAAATATCTCAAAACATAGTGGGAGATGGCTAAACATCAAAAGATTTGCCAGTTGTGTTTAATTATGATTCTAATAGTTCAGTTGCTTTTCCAAACATGATGAGGACGTAGCCAAAGATCTTTTATATTGGTAAGCCTACAGTAACAGCCCTTTTGCAACATTTCCAATAGTTGCTTTAGAAACAGGCCCAAATCCAAGTCACTGAAATCTGATGGCTGTGTTTCACAGATTGGATTAAATTCTTGAGCTCTTGTTCTGTCCATGGCAAAAAAAAAAAAAAAAAAAAAAAAAAAAAAAAAAAAAAAAAAAAAAAAAAAAAAAAAAAAAAAAAAAATAAGATTAAAAAAAAAAAAAAAAAAATCAGTTGCAACCTCTCCAGTAAAGAAATAAGTACTGGAACCTAAAGAAAATGTGATGTGATCTATTCAGAATTTCTATGCAGTTTTACGCAAATTAATTAACCTCTCTGTAGCCTGGTTTCTCCTAAATTTAAATAGGAGTACTATCTTTTCTGCCTTCAGACAGAGAAACACGTCATATTGTAAAACAATCCTATGATGCAAGATGACATAATCATTTAAATATTAAAATTATTGTTAAACATATATGTTCTATTGATCTAGGTAGAGTGGATCTAAAATCAGTATATATTTACCGTATCATGATCTACAGTGTAATAAAATGTAGAATTACTGATTATGAAATCTACTGTTACTCTTTTTGATGAGGGAGGGAACAGAATCTTGCTTTTAAGTTTTCATCAAAAACAAAGGAAATTCATTGAGAAAAAAAAAAAAAACAACTGTCAAAGAATAGTTCAATTTCAACTTGAGCTAATACAAGCAAGGAAATTTGCAATTGAAGTTGACTTCCAATATCTGTGCCCAACAGGGTGCCTCCTGAACCACTTCCTTAATGTGCCCCTATTGTGTCTTGGAGGGCAGCTGGCCTGTGAATTTCCTTACTATAAGTTTATGTCCCACTGTTAATTCTCTTTTTCTATTATGATGATTTTAGCTATTACATTTAATTTCCTCTTTTCATGGTGCAGATATGACCCCAGAAGGATAAACTACCCCCCACCATGCAGACACAGAGACTCAGTTATCTTGTGATGAGCTTATGTGGCACTGGCCTATTAACAGTTAACATGGAAAAGACAGATTCATTACAGCTCAGCTTTTATTTACTGACCCTTTCAAACCTTTTGAAGAAAAAGATCTGAAAGATCTGAAATTTCTCACCCTCAGCAAGACACTTGCAGAAAAAAATCACTTGGTCTTTTTTTGGCATACTCAAAGTATTTATTGTCAGGTACAAAAATGTTTAGTCAAGTACTTTTTATAAAAATATTCCACTTGTTTTGCATTCAAATCGTGAGCCCACTATCTTTGCTTTAAAAATCTCTGCACAGTTAAGTCTTTAGTTTATATTCACCGAACACTTTAACAATAATCCATGTTTTAGTTGAACTGGCTGGACAACTGAGTGGCCAGAGCCTCAGTGGCTTCCTTGACTCTGCTTCTGTGCACCTTGCACTGAAYCAAAGATTTGGTCGTTCGTTTGGGTGCTCGTTTAGTCCTCTCTCATTACCTTATCCAAGCTTGTCAGGGGATTACCCCAGATGCTGGGTCAGCCTGTCATTAACAAAAGTGAATGGCATGAGCAGTTAGACCTACATGGTGGAGCAAAGTCCATGCCTTGCAGGAAAGGGACACACAAACCTGGGCCAGGACACAATGCAGTCTTCCTGCACACCTTCCTGCAAAGGCGAACATTGTTTCTGCTCAGACAGGCCCGACTCCTTCCTCACTTCGATGCTTCCTTGTTATTTATTGAAGTTGAGAGCTCAATAGAAAAGTCTGATAAGTAACACATGATTGAGAGTGCCTTTAAATGATTTTGAAGCTTTCCTAGGCAGTCAGTTCTTCTTGCAACACTCCAGTTGCTCAGAGAGAACTGCATTCATGGGTATCATCTGAAGTAGGGAAACCTACAGATCAAAAAGAGGGTTCAGGTAATAGACCTGAGACAATGCAGGATTTGGCTTAGACTTGACTGGCTTGGACTGGGTAGCAACACAAGAACAGACGAAGCATTCGGAAGTGCTTGAAACTGAAATAAAAAATTATCCTTGCCCATGCTATGGCATTGTCTCCATAATTATCATGGATTCACAGCAGTAATGATGCGAGCTCAGCTTCCAGTGTAAGAGAGCTTGCCCAGCTTGCACTACCACCTGAAATACCATAAGCATTTGAGCCTAGTAATCCCACCTCACAGACAAAGTGGATTGTTTTTGGTGTGCTTTGCTGTTTTATTTCAACAAGTTATTTAAATATACAGTGTGAAGAGCCAATGTGGGAGAATGAGTTTATAGTCTTGTAGTTAGTTTTTTCAGACAGTATCTGGGCATTGCTCCAATTAATATTTGATTTATTTTCTGCAAAGCATAAGCTTTTAGCAGAAGAGTGTGAAAGAGACCTTCTCCATCTAGCCATTAGCTTAAAGGGGTTAAAGCATCTAACTGTCAAATGAGATACTTAGAAATCCTAATTCAGGCAGACGAATAGAAATTTCAACATCAATATCTTTCATCCTGGATCTCATGATTATTGAAGGACTAGCAGAGTCAGAGGGACTCCATCAATGTCTCCATTTTTCTTCCACAAAAAAAGAAGGCCACACTGAATTATGCAAAGACACATCTATGTGTATATAAAATGGCACCCAGCTGTAGCCCAAGTCTTCCGAATTTCCTATCGGCTGCCCTAGGTTGCTTCATATTTAACTACGAATTTTGTGATTCAGGTTCTCAGGAGTTTGATTTGTAACATACCCTGTGTATGGAGCAAGGTATAATTCCAGTAGGTAGCAGGACATCTAAGAATTAGTCGTTTTAATATCAAAATCCTTTTGTGAGTTTAGCCCAAAGGATTATTCTTATATTTAAGAGCTACAGACTCATGAAAGACAGATCCAGCTGAATATCTTAAAGGATTTAAATAACTGTTGTTTATAAAAGTGGGCAAAATGAATCCAAATCTCATCGATTTCTGCTAACTCCTCAATGTGCCAAGGCAGTATATTTTTGTGTTATGCAAATGTCAAAGCCAAGATCTTTTTCTGGAATCTGTGTTTGCTTACAGCTTTATTTAGCATACATAAGAAGCAATGCTGTGATGAGGTACTTTATGGCAGGGGAAGGGGAAGATGTACATTTTTAGCAGAATACTTACAGAGAGCATGATATTTCTGGTAGGGGAAAGTTCCATATTAAATGAGTTAGTTGTGATGTATTTTAATCTCAATGAGATTAAATTAGTAATCTTTTCTCTAATATTTGATAGCATTTTGCTTACTTGAGACCTACACATGGCCTAAACTCTTTTATCCCCCCAACTTTAGTATAGAATTTGCTAACTAATGTTCTCTTGCAGTCTTTGTCTCGCTACCCTAACATACCTTATAAGTATTCCTCCGTATTGGTTTCCTTTCAGATTGAAAGCTGCCATTTCTCCTTTATAAAACTATTTTAATATGCATACAGTATCTTTCACCCAGTAATACCAATAATGACTTTGGAAGGGAACTTTACACATGGCTACAACTGTAGTTTACCATTACACTGAGGCATCTTCTAGACCTATAGAAAATTAATCTTCTCTGTGTTTGCAATCTTATAATCTTCAATCTCATCACTGTTCAAGAAAGTAGAACTATGTAGGCTGGAGCTAGATCATATAAGTATGCATATATATGTGTATATGTATGAACAATRTTGTGGATAGGTATACGTAATATGCATACTACACTTTCCTCAAATATTCTGGCTCCTTTCTGAACCCACAGATAAATATTTTATTATTAAAAGAACAGGAGTTCTATTTATTTGACAGTCGTCAGCAGTTTCAAGACTAAGTACACAAATATGTAAAAGATAGTTTTCTACAAGGTTCAGAACTTTTATGGTCACTCTAGTAAACAAAACACAATGGGGAGAGAAGCGAGGTTGAACACGACCAACTATTACATAACTTCCCCAAAAGGCTGGAACATATCTTAAGCAATTTAAGTAATTAGATTGCACACCATACGTATATAATATAAATTCTAGTTAATGCTAATGGAAAGAAAAAAGGAAATGCCAAATATTTGATGATTACTTCTCATTAGCTTTATTTTTCCTCTTGCAAGTAGCAAAACTGAATTCTGAGGATGAAATATTAATGTAAGATAAATGTGGCTGACATTAAATTAATACATAGCTTAAATTCAGCTTTTAAGAATGATTCTTTACATTTTGACAATTCCCCACAAAATTCTCAGGGTTGGCATCCTAGCACAAAATGGAGAGAGAAACTGTCTCTGTGACTAGATATAACTACAAATAGAAAGACTGATGTGTACGTAACAAACTGAATTCATTCCAACCTAAAATGTCCTTTTGGTAAAAGGAAGAAGGTCACATTAAGGGAATCATAATGTTTTGATAGTTACTGCCAGGCCAGGTCTTGCTCAGTGTGCTCGTAGATTCATCTGGATGGCTTTTAAGTCACTGAGGAAAGGCCATTTATTTCTGCCTTGACAGTTGTACCTGACAGTGGATGCTTGCTTTGTTGTACCTTAAAGTACAACATGAAATACAGGGACAGGATTCACTGCAGAGGCATCAACAAAGAGTTAATCTGTACTGCGAACTATGTGCCTGCACAGAGGATCAGAATTCACTCCATTCAATAAAAACGTAGTCTCTTTTCCTCATATGTTCCTGTCCAAACTCCTTGATCTTCCCCCTTCCTGTCTTTCTTGTCTCAAAAAAAACCCAAAAAACCATCAAACAACAACAAAAAAAACAACCAACCAAAAAAAATCCCACCTAAAATAAGTGATCTCTGAAAAGGACTGTCCGTTCCAGAGTTGTATATGAATAACATTTTTGCAGATTTATTTTCTGGCTTCTAGGCCTCCCTGTATAATATTCTTCTGTGGTGTGATCATTAAAAGCTTGTGAAACAGCATCTCTATAATACTTCAAAGAGCCAGAATCTGTGTGGCCCATTTCTACCTTTCCTCACATTACTGGCTGTGGATTTGCTGGTATGTACTACCAGCCAGAATTTGGCCTCAAATCTAAAACACTGCTTTAGTATGTAACCTATATAGTCGCATGGGACTCTGAGCGTTAATGTGCCAGCCACAGGGGAGAACACTYAGAGATCCTTAGGAGCGTTTATTCAGAGACCTCTTATTTCTGTGGATTTAAGCATGAATTAATATATTTTCAAAATGAAAAGGAAAAAAAAAATAAAAGAGCAAATAAAATAAAAAAAATTCTCCAAATCCTTCATCATCTGAACATAGCAGGAAGCAAGGTACGAAGAAGGACTCGAACAAAAGTATTATCATGACATTGTATATTTACACATGAAAAAATCATAGCACAGCAAGTCAGAAATTTTACTTGTTAATTCAGATGAAACCTGACAGCTCAGTGAAAACCTGAAGATGAATAAATACTCCAAGATCAATACCTAAATCCATTACAGAGAGTTCACAGAACTGCAGGTCAGCAGAGAGCATTCTGTGTTCCCACTCCTGCACAGCTTCTCATCTCATGGATCATGCCAGCTTCAAGATTGACTGCCTGTTCCTCTTCACGAAACACCCTCCCTTTCACTAAAATGCACCATAGGAACACCACAAAGTCTATCCTACAGCTGCTGCAAAAAGAAGAGGTCTGTCCTCTTACTGCGTCTGCTCCCTTCACCACAAATCACAGATGAAGCTCTAGGTAGTATGAAAAGACTTCGCTCATGTGCAAGTTACAGCAACTTTCCAGAGCAGAGCAAATTTAATAAATGGAGTAAGCTTATACAAGGAAGGCCTCAGCAAAAGAAGGTCCTAAGGAGACGTCTATGGAGTCATGCAGAGAAATGCATCGGCTCTACTTGTACCTAGAGCTAGTCACACACAGAGCTATGCTATGTGGCACTGGAAAATGCATTGCTCTGGCTTGTGGTAATGGAGGGAGAAAAGCCATGTGAAAGTCCCCAGAGACTCCCCGGTAAATCTGTATCTCTGCATGGTGCTTGAGGTACCTCAAGTCTCATAGGCCTTATCAGCTCACGCTCAGCTCCGTCCTAGTGCTCTTCCTAGGACGTATGTGCATCATGGAGCAGGGCGGGGCTCCAGGTGTGCAACAAATCTGTGTCAGTGAAATTTCCTATCTGTGGAGGCATGCCCTGAACTTTTCTCCCAGTTGTTTCATCTTAACAGCTCTTTGATCCAGAGGTAACAATGAATCCAGCAAAAAAAATAATCCTGCACTTTGGGAAAGTTTTGATTTATATCCAGAATTTATACCCTGAAGCAGGTCATTTGTACTGTTTTTCAACAGCCTCAGGTGATCAAATCACTGTTTCTTCTGATCCAGAGATGTAAACATACATGTTTATGGTTCAAATTTACTGGGTGTGGAACTTGCATACTGCCCTGGTTTCAGCTGGGATAGAGTTGTTTTTTTTTTTTTTCCTAGTAGTTGGTATAGTGCTGTGTTTTGGATTTAGTGTGAGAATAATGTTGATAACACACTGATGTTTTTAGTTGTTGCTAAGTAGTCTACTAGTCAAGGACTTTTCAGCTTCCCAAGCTCTGCCAGGTGCACAAGAAGCTGGGAGGGAGCATAGTCAGGACAGCTAGCCCAACTGGCCAATGGGGTATTCCATACCACGTGATGTCATGCTCAGTATATAAAAGCTGGGGGAAGAAGAAGGAAGGGGGGGACATTCGGAGTGATGGCGTTTGTCTTCCCAAGTAACCGTTATGCGTGATGGAGCCCTGCTTTCCTGGAGATGGCCGAACACCTGCCTGCCGATGGGAAGTAGTGAAGGAATTCCTTGTTTTGCTTTGCTTGCGTGCGCGGCTTTTGCTTTACCTATTAAACTGTCTTTATCTCAACCATTGAGTTTTCTCACTTTTACCCTTCCGATTCTCTCCCTCATCCCAGCGGGGGAAAGACAGGCTGCGTGGTGCTTAGTTGCTGGCTGGGGTTAAACCACGACACATGCAAACAAATCTTATTTACATATTGATTCCTCAAAAACTCAAACTTTTTTCTTTGGAAATAATCCAGTTTCATGTAAGGCATAATGCAAGGGAAAAACAAAACAAAAAAAACCCCAGGCTATTCTAATACTTTGCTGAACAGCTTAGACATTTTAGAAATGGGATACCAGACCTCCAGCACAACAGTGCAATGGGCAAATGCCAGACCTGCACTAAGAAATCCCAAATGAAACCAGTCTGTGAGTAACCTGACAAAGTCCATAATACACTTCTCACAAATGGAAGTCACTTCTTTTCACACCTGGGGAAAAAAAAATCCATAGTTATGTTCTGAAGAGCTAAATGGTAAATTGTTATGATGCTTCCTTTTTTTTCCTTTGTTTTCAGTTCCTCAATTACATTCATAACCACAGAAAATGATGATATGATAAAGTAAAGCTGATAGTTTGAATCTCAGGATTCATATACCAAGCTTTGGAAGGGATTTTGTTTTGCAGATAGAAATTAGATCCAGTTATTTGTACCCCACATCACATTCCAGTGACCAGAAGCAGTGTCCTAGAAATACATAAACTCAGTAATCACCATGGACTTTGTTCTTAGGGATGTTTAGTGGATGCAGAGCTCTTACGTTCTCTGTAGTGTTGCACTGGGCCTTCTGTAGTCTTAAAATAGACCTGGAACATATCAGCAGAGGAAAGGGAGAAAAGGATAACACTGTATGCTGTGATATCTGTGTATATACTTCACAGAACTCTTAACCACCGAATAGATATTCAAATAAAAAGGGTAAAGATCAACGTAAGGATTTAGCCATGTGCTGAACGTCTGAACTAATGGAAGGCATAACCCTAAATCCTAGCATTTACCATTAGGAGTCTCATCAGCTTGCCAAGAGCACAGAAGCTTCTGAGACTTTTCCCCTTCAGAGACACTGTATGTCCTATGGCATCAGTGGAAGTAGCCCATAAACCTTAGCATATATAAAAATTTTAAGAGGAGTGGGTCCTGGGACCACAGCTCTAAGCCTTATCGTATTATGCTGTGGTAGCATTGCCATCTGGCTGGTTTCCAACTGGACTGGCTGCTTTTGCTATGAACGCACCAGTTGGCAATACATGGGTGCAAGTTAATCTAAGTACGTTCAGCAGCTACACATCTTAAGGTGGCTAGTTCTTTTGGACATCAAAGGTAGTAGTGTTAATTGGGCCTAGGAATAAAACATACATGAAAGAGTTTGGTAATATTCTTTGCACATTTACATTTTGGGGGGGAATTTGCTATTCTCTCATTACACTCTGAATTCAGCCTCTGGGAGAAAGGCAAGAATGTTAAAACCGCATAGGTCTGCCTAACTCACCAGTTGCGTGGGTTTTCATGCTCTTGGAACACAAAGATCCAGTTCCGATCTTTTTTTGCTGACTTCAACGAGAATAGAAATAAGGCCTAAGGTCACAGTTTCCTTGTTGACTTTTTCCTCATTTTTTACATTTGAACTCAATTTGAGATAAACTTTGCCCTCTGGGGAAGCAATTACAGATAATACAAAAATCAACATAAATTAAAACCTGATCATATTTACAATGTCACCAGTTTGTGAATTATGCTCCCAGTGTAAAATGTTTTTTTCTGCTTAGTTTTGGAAGGGTCACTGCTATGTATACACTTATATGTATAAACAGAAATACCGATACATCAAACAGAATCATTCTTCTTTGTAGAGTGATTTTTTATCTATACAGTACTGGTAATGAATAACCTCAATCAGGAAATAAGTTTTCTTGGCACCCAATTTCCCTCAGTCTTTGGATCCATTAGTGAAAAGTTATTATATGCATCCTGGCTTTTTTTTTTTTTTTAAAGCACAAAATCCTTTTTATACCCATAGTAATGTTTATGCTTTGGAATAAATCTGCAAAACAAGACAAAAGGAAAAACCACACATTTAGGAACTACCTTTTCAAGATCTGAAGAAATTAACACATGAAGCAAATAAACAGATCTTCTTTATGTGGATGAAATTACTTTTCCTAAAGTGAACAAAAGATATGAAGAAAAAAAAAATATATGGCAGAAATGTTTATTTTACTTTACTTTTTAAAGAAATGTTTGCCTGTGCTTGACAAACTGGGACAGCAAACATGGGAAATCGAAGAATAGTAGAAAGCAGACCTGGAGGTCATTCTTAGCCATCCAAAATGCAAGATAGTTCCCTACAGTATGCTCCTGAGAGTTTGGTCCAGTCTGATTTTAAATGAATCAGCTGGTACCATTTTTACAACCTCTCTAAGGAGGTTGACTATTCCACTGTCAAATAAATATGCTTGTGAATCTCAGACACAGAAGTTATTCAGGCATTAGAATTAAAATTAGAGTCAAAGGGAAAATAAACTGAATAAAATGTTATGTATAGATTTGGTTTGCCATCCGGATTCGATTAGAGTTAACAAAACGTAATGAATGTGCATGCAAGCTCTCAGCAGCATGCCTGGCAAGACCTAATCAAGGATTCGGGGCTGAAGCAAAATAGTCTTGTCAAGGAGTGTAGGTTTTGAAAAGAAGTGGATTTATATGTAGAAATTTCTGAAAACATTTTCATATATTTAGACATCTCTTGTCCCAAAAGAGGAAAAGGAAGTATGACTGTGGGTCATCTCTCCTACAGAAGTCCAGAGACTTCCCACACACACACTAGAAAAATAAAGGTGTGCCTTTCCCTTGGGTTAGGTAACATGTAATCACTATTATATGAAATCAAATCCTAATTAAGGTTAATTGGTTGGTAGCTTTAAGATAAATTCATTGCGTACAGTAAATTCGAGCTTCCATACTAGCTCTCAGCGATACCTCGTTGCCCTAATGCATGAAAGCCCAGGTCTTTTCCAGTGTTTTATGCAAGTCCACCCAAGAGAATACACCTTTTTTCCAAGAAATGAATCCTGAATTTGTGGCCCCAGGGATATAAACAGCAATAGCTGAGTGCCCGCTACCATCTCTCACACCAGCCTGGGTAGGGACTGTGCCTCAGGGTATTCCCACTTGCCGTGACTGTGGGTTTGTGGAGGCGAAGGAGTAACCTGATCACAGCAGACATCGCACTCATCCAGACGGAGGGGGTGAGGGGCTGAGGTGGTCAGGAAATCATGGGCAAATTTGTGGGTAAGCACCCCACACCGCACACCCGACTCCTTAGGGGCAGGGGGCTGGACCGTCATGGGGTCTGGACTTACCGGGCTGTGTGCCCTGCCTGCCTGTGTGGAGCACGTGTGGGGAGGGTGAAGCTTTCCAGATGCTTCAGATAGGTTGGGCACCCTGAATACTTGCCAGCTGGCAGTCCCAGGCTAACATGCTGCAAAGGAAAGATCCAAAGGAGGGAGGGGAGAGGCCACAGATGGCTCCCCTTGCCAGGGGGCAGCTGGGGCGATGCTGTCCCATAGACAGGGGCAAGTGTGAACCCCTCAGCTTAGAAGGTCTACTAAAAGGAGGAGTGGGGACCCTCTGCTAGGGGTCTCCCAGCTTTTTCTTTAAAAACTCCCAAGCCAGCGAAGGTTTGGCTGATACTGCTTTCTCCTATCTGGAGCAGGCTGTGAGCAGCCAGCTAAGATCTCACCCTGCTGGCTGTGGGTCCCTGCCGCAGAACAGCCTCCCCTTACACCCACACCTAACAAAAAGGCTATAGAGCAAAATATGGTATCTTGAAGCTGTTTTCTCCTGTTCTGGAGGAATCCTCCATCAGCTGCTTTGGACAATATAATAATTGTCTGCAGCACAGTTGTAAGGCTGAAAATCTGGCCCAAAATATCAGTTTATTTTGTCTTTAGCACGTTTCTAATTTGTCAGTGCAGACTGGTCTTACTCACAAGGGGGGAAAGTTATTTTTGTGCTGTTGCCAAGATACTACTGGCACTAGCAGACTGATCAGATAGCAGCTGTCAATAGCTGTGACAAACTAACACGATGATTCAAAGAAGGCAATTTAAATGATGTATAACTAACAGTGGTACAGAGCCTGCCTGACATATCTGCCCCGTGCAAATCTTCTGCTCCTGCCTGGAAAGTTGGGTAAGTCAGTCCCATTCCTTCACAAAGCTCACCATGACACTGAACATCATGAGAGGAACAACCTAGAGTTATCATTCACAAACCCCATCACAGAACCTATACTTCATACCTAGCATAGATTCCCTTAGAAGCATATAATATAGCTTGAAGGCTACTATAAAGATGGCTTTGAGGAGCACTGTACTACCAGAAAGAATGATGGTACAAACAAGCTAGGATCGAAAGGCTTTGAGAGCATAAGTGAATGCAGAAACACAGAAGGGTTAGTCATACCTAATGCAAACTAAATACTTTTAGGGAAAGCTTAACAAACACAAGCCAGAAACATTTCAGAAAAGCAAGATTCTTTACCTTTATTGCCAGCTTTTCAACAGTAAAATCTAATAATGCCTTATGCTTTCTTCAGAATTTCTTCCAGAATAGCAATTTTCAGTATAAAATGCTGCACTTAAAAATATGTCCAATTTAAAAGAGACATAGTGGGAAAAGGAGTCTGGATTTGCTTGATCTTTGCACAAAAACTGAAGAATAAGCGTTGGTAAAAATAATGCAATTTACATTCAGTAATGAAAATGTTTTTAACAGAATGTGTACACACTTTGCATTTATATGTCTGTAGCTTGGCATATACAGCATAAAGAAATAATTTACCAGTGATACTAGCTGTTAAATTAGGGATTCTGTGCCCACATAAAAATGTAAAATGTATCTTCTGATTGTGAGCCCTATGCACTTAAAATGTAAAATCTCTGTCCAATAAAAATGTTTCAAAGTCACCTTGCAAAATGGAATGTACAAAATAACACTAAATGCTACATGAATAGACTTTTAAACAGAAACTTTTTATCTACGTATAATTAGTGTAATATTTTTAAAATATAATCACAAAAAAATGGAATTGTGTTTTCCTATGTGTATGTATATGAGCCTGTGTGTGTACACATATATGTATGTATGCATATATACAGACACACAAATCTATAGAATCATATAATAGACAACATTAGGATCAGTATGATACTATTTCTGAAATTTCTATCTTTTGCCTTCCTGTAAGGCTATAGATAACAGTAAACAAGATATGATTCCCGTACTTTGTACCTTTTCAATGTCAAGGGAAAAGTTAAAGTATAAGCAAAAGAGAATACATAGCATTTTGCTGACATAGCACCACTGTAAAATGCTGTCAAATGAGATAAACAAGGGTCCTGAATGTCTCTGGGATGACAGTGAAAATTGGATCAAGTACTACAGTTGGGAAACTCCTTTCCGCCAAATGGAGATTCCCTCAGACAAGTCTAGATTTGGAAGGTTCTGAAGTTGCCAGAGAGTTCAAAACTCTTCAGCTGCCACTTCAGTATGTTTCTGGAAGATCATAATTTTTGCCTCTATTTCCCTGTCAGTCCTAAAGACAGGCCAGAATTCTCAGGCAGCAATATTAAATATTTGATTAGTGCAGAGCTTTCCTTTAGTACGACTTTTCAGCTATATCATTATTAGCTTCTAGCTAATAAAACAAGGGTAAAGATATGTTATTGTATTGGGAATACACCCAGGGGGAATGAGAGAGCAGCTGCGTGGTGTTTAATTGCTGGCTGGGGTTAAACCATGACATGTGGCAAGGTTTTGGTAGCAGGAGGGCTGCAGGCGTGGTTTCTGTGAGAAGATACTAGAAGCTGCTCCCAAGTCAGACAGAGACTGGCTCCAAGACGGACCCACCACTGGCCAAAGCTGGGCCAACCAGCCCCATTGGTAGCACCTCTGTGATAACATAATTCAGAAAGGGTAAAAACCGCTGCACAGCAGCTGGGAGAGAGGAGTGAGAAAATGTGAGAGAAACAGCCCTGCAGACACCAAGATCAGCGAAGAGGGAGGGGGAGGAGGTGCTCCAGGCACTAGAGCAGAGATTCCCCTGCAGCCCGTGATGCAGGTTGTCCCCCTGCAGCCCATGGGTGTCCATGGTGGAACAAATATCCACCCTGCAGCCTGTGGAGGATCCCGTGCCAGAGCAGGTGGATGTGCCCTGAAGGAAGCTGCAGCCTGTGGACAGCCCATGCAGGAGCAGGTTCCTGGCAGGAACTGGGGCCCGTGGAGAGGAACCCACGTAGGAGCWGGTTTTCTGGCAGGACCTGTGACCCCGTGGGGGACCCATGCTGGAGCAGTCTGTTGCTGAAGGACTGCACCCCGTGGAAAGGACCCATGCCGGGGCAGTTCTTGAAGAACTGCAGCCTGTGAGAAGACCCACCTTGGAGCAGTTCATGAAGGGCTGTATCCCATGGGGACACTCCATGTTGGAACAGAGGAAGGTGTTTTTAGTTTTTGTTGTTATTTCTCACTATCCTAGTCTGTTACAATTATTTGGCAATAAATTAAATTATTTCCCCCAAGTCGAGTCTGTTCTGCCCGTGATTGCAATTAGTAAGTGATCTCCCTGTCATTATCTCAACTCCCAAGCTTTTCATCATATTTTCTCCCCCTGTCCTGTTGAGAAAGGGAAGTGATAGAATGGTTTGGTGAGCACCTGCCAGCCAGCCAAGGTCAACCCACCACAGTTATTAAATTGGCCAAAATTTCCAAAATTTCAAAATATAAGGACAAAATTTTTACCAATTCCATACTGCAGGTGGAACAACAAGCTACTACTGAATTATATGATTCCTGGAGCATTTTACTTTGTTTTGTTGTTTTACTGCTTTGCACAAATGCCTAGCAAAATGCTGTAAGGGAATCTCCATTGAAATCAACATCTAACATGGTGGAAACTTTTATGCTTGGATTGATTCCTAAGCAAATAGGAAACTTCTGATGATGCTTGCTCAGAGAGTTTTTGGAAGAGCCGGGAACAAAAAAAAGATAATTTAGACAACCATAGGATCAGAAATGACAGATTTGCTCTCCTAGCACTCATCCTGCAAAACAGTTATTTTTGCAGTTTTAAACATGAAAAATGTGTGATCACTTATCATCTTAAGTTAACCATAAGCTTGGTTTTACAGACTTATTTAGCAGCAAACAGGAATGAACACTAGTTCTTGATATCTCATTACTTCTTGTTGATAAGTATCAAGAACAAGCAGAATTAGCAAAATAAAGCATCACGGAACAACAAAAGTTGAATGTTATTTCTTAAAAACTGAAGGCATATAAATAAAACAGGAAATCCTTATTCATGTTATTTTGGATTGGTTGTTTTTAAGTTAAATTTCCTTTTTAAAATAGAAATTTCCTCAGCGTAGGGTGTTTGTTAAGAAATAATGATCAGCCAAAGGATTCTCAAATGGTCATTAATCTCCAAGACATTCCCTCAAATCTTTGTTGTATTCTTTGCTCGTAACTATGCTAGCATAGAATTTTCTTTTGGAAGTAACTGGGAGAAAATAGAGGAGAAAGGTAGGACAAAAGRCCTTCAAAATAAAGTCATAAGACTGAACAGATGAAAATGCCTTGGGTTTATGTAGGAGTTTAGAACATGACATTCCAAAATTCTGATTCAGTCTCACGTGTTTCAGGTGTGCCAGAAACCATCCTTGCCTTCAGTTTCCCACTGGGAGAAGGTAACAATAATATTTACTCGTCTCATATGGCTGTCAGAAGGAAATCCCACATATTAAGTGTCAAGAACCAAGGCCAGTGTCATATTTTTCAACTTCTAATACCGACCCACAGAGAGACTCAGGGTCCAGGTAGACTGAGAATTTTAGAAGCCTAAGTGACATTGGAAAAAATAAGACTATGGGTCCTAAATAACTCTTGGGGGAGAATAGAAAACAAAAGTAATATCGTAACCTAAATGCATACAGAAAGTCTCTCTGAACCTGTGGAGAAGTATACGTTAATATTAAGCTTGAACTTTGCAGAAAGAAACTGGCAAGAAGGAAGAACTTAATTTAGGAAGCATTGTAAAGGCTCTGGCTGGCAAATTCAGGAACAGTAGAAATACAGAAAGAAAGAGAGAGAGAGAGAGAGAGAGAACAAGTGCCACTCTGGAAGGATCCATAGCCAGTGGCTAGGTCATGTATCTGTGATGTTGGTGACCTGGAGTAAAGTAGGTGCTCTGCCTTGTCTGACACAAAGCCTTGCAGTTGGACCTCTTGCATCTGAGTGTCTTCACTAGTTCACTGCTCTGTGATCTCCTTTCTCATTGCATTGTCTGGTTTTGAGCAGATAGTATACCCTGAACCCCTCAGACTCACATCTAAACAACAGCCTTGGTCAGCCAAGCTTTTTACAATCATAATAAAAACCCTACAAATATTGTATATACTAGGGAACAAGGTGTCTGCACAAAGAGTTATATAATTGCCTGACCTTCCCTTTGCGATTATGTTCTTCCCATTCTGCTGTTTCCTCCACCTGTTGTTCTGGCTCTCTATTGTTGTGCCCTATCTGTCACCGAATTTAAAACCTTCTGAGCACAGAATATACCTGTCTACGTGCCTAGCATATTTTGGGTGGTGCCACAATATACACAGTACACAAATAGTGATAATAGCTTCACCATATCTTCACCGTAAACTTTTGCAAGCTGGGTGTTTGCGTGGTGGTATTTGGTTGAATCATATTAATTGAACTCACTGTTTTCGCAAGCATAGGTAGTTAGTGCTCTTGCCAAAATATCTTAGCCTTTGATGCTGCTGTAATATTCTCTAACCTTGTTCTTGTATCACACCCTATAACGTCTTTTTGTTTTGAAGGGCGAGGGTTTATTTCCACTGAAACAAGCCATCCTCTGACGTCAATAGACTGAAGTTTGGGATAACAAAAAAGAAATTGCCTAATGGTAGCAGGAGAAAAAAAAAAAAAGAAATGAGAGACTTATGAATGACATCTTCCTACAGAAGAGGAAAAGATAAAGACCTGAAATAATAATAACCAGATGGCTACTCATTAACTGCCCTGTCAGCAGTTTAAGACTTTCCAAGTCTTTCTATCAACAGATGGACAATTACACTGGTTGTTTTCTTCCATACACACTTTGAAGTTCTGTTTAACTCCTTGTGTATGCTTTAACATGCTAGGTGCTTTCAGCTGTTAAGCAAGACAGATTTTATCCCTCAGACTTTCTGCTGAGGGATCAGTCATGTAAATTGGTAATTCCTATAAAAATTCCTATAAAAATTCCTATTAAAATTGTGTTTGTGTTTTACCAAATCATTAGCATAGACCTCACAGCTGGACTGTGCTGTTGTACCCAGGAGCCAGCTGTAGTCACCTGATATGGGAGAACATATATGAGGGCATGGATGGTGATAGTCACCCACAGACTGACAGTCACTGAGGAGATGTTTTGGGGAATTTTAAAGGAAACACAATTTTTTTCACTATAGTTCTCAGAGAAACATAATCTCTCTGCCATTTCCATTGCCACATACACCTTTGTCTATGGTTCATCATCCAGCTGAACATCTTCCTCTTCTCTCGCTGCTTCCCACGCAACAGAAGTTTAGCAAGCTTCATATAGATGGGAGCTAGATTCTTGAAGTAGTAAAACAAATATTCACAAATACACACGCAATCAGATTCTTAGAGAGTGTTAGTCACAAGCCATTTGAGTTAATGAGAATTAAGCATATAATTAAAAATGGCCCATGACCTTTCACTGAGAAGTAGAAGACTGACGATACTATACTTTGAAGTGCTTGTTTGGGGTTTTTTTTTAACCTGAATTAATTGACAGAAAAATCTGTAATATATCAAGACCACATATACATAATCAACATAATTTTATTTTTAAAAAACCTGTAAGTGCATTTATTAACGCAACTTCATCAGCTTCAGAAAAGAGGCCATATCATAAATGTACAAATCAGTAAACCTTGTTTACTGATCAGGCTGAATAATATAGAATTATGTATGAGGGATGGTGAGGAAGGATACTGTTTTCTCATGTTCCTGAAACAGTTATCAAAGTAGTCCATTAGAGTCTTTATCTTCTTCCATGGGTTTTTAACAGATTAAGGAACAGATAACAGGAAGGCATTAAAATTGGTCAATTAAGAGAGTAGTAGTTTTTAATATTAGATCCTTAGAACATATTACATGTCCCTGTCCCAAAAAGGGATAAAAGAAATGTAACCTCAGTTGGAGTGAAGTGTGTCCTTTTGGGTTATGGGTTTTAAGGTTTTGGTTTTAGTTTTGGGGATTTTTTCTAATTTTCATCTTCAGCTTTTGTACATGGAGTATAGGCCAAAGGACTAGATTTCAGGAAAAGAAACGATTTAGAGCACTTAGTCTTACTTATTTAGCAGGGAAAATCATGTATCTTCTACTTTATAAACTCTTAGTTATCTCAGTGATAAGTGTTATGGAAATCATAATGGTCTTTTAGCACCCATCTGTGTAAGACCATAAAGGTGTGTGGAACTGYGTAAAGACCATAAAGATCACAGATAACATTCATGCTATCACATGAGTCCCACCCTCAACTTTCTAGGTTTCAAAGTCAAAACAAACTATGAGCAGAGAGGACAGTGGGGCCTAGCAGAGGATCTGCCATAGGTTTTTAATTGTTCAATTCCAAAATATCAAAGAAATTAAAATGGAAGATTTTTTTTTCCTCTTGATTTAGAGGATTTAGAAAGAAGTTTAGGAAAAAAAAAGCTCTAATCATTATAGGTGTATGGATAGGCTTGGTCCTTTTCTTTGTCCATTCTTTTTTTTTTTTTTTTATATATATATGTGTATATATATACTTATATAGGGTTTTTTAGAGGTTCTAATATTTGAGGTCATTTTTCCTACGCCCAACTTTTCTTTAGTGAGCAGGCACAGAGGGTAAACAGCATGACAGCTGTTTGGCCAGCTCTGGGCAGGAGCACTCTAAGCTGTTCCTGATGCATATTCTATTAGAGGACCAACACAGGAAATTCTGCTTTTTGCTACCTTTGGCATCTCTCATTCACAGCACCTATCTTCCATTTTACCCTGAGTACAGCGTCAAACAGGAAGCAATCACTCTGAAAAATTACCTCCACCGGGTCTGCATGAACAGGCAGCTCCCTGCTTTTTTAGAATTCTCCAGTGATCATTTACGGTCCAAATTCAACTCCTTGTCTTATTGAAGGCAAAGGTCAGGATAAATATGGAAGACCTGGACATTTTAAAGTGTATAAACTATTTAAAAATATATTTTGAGGGTAATAAAAACTGTCAAGGTTTTGGTTTTGAAAAACAGAACTACTTCTGAATGAAAATATTAACTCTTTTATTCAAAGTAAATCACAGAATCAGAGAACGGTTGAGAATGGAAGGGACCTCTGGAGGTCTTCTGGTCCAAACTCACACCTCAAGCAGGGCCACCTAGAGCCAGTTGGACAGAACCATGTCCAGACGGCTTTTGAATATCTCCAATGATGGAGACTTCACAACCTCCCTGGGCAACCTGTGCCAGTGCCTGGTCTCCCTAGCAGTGAAAAAGTGTTTCCTGATGTTCAGACAGAACCTTCTGTGTTTCAGTTTGTGCCCATTGCCTCTGGTCCTGTCAGGGGGCACCACTCAAAAGAGCCTGGCTCAATTTTCTTTGCACCCTCCCTTCAGGTATTTATACACATTGATAAGGTTCTCCTGAGACTTCTCTGAGCTGAACAGTCCCAGTTCTCAGAGCCTTCCCTCATAGGAGAGATGCTCCAGTCCCTCAGTCATCTTCATGGCTCTTCACTGGACTCTGTCCAGTATGTCCATGTCTCTCTTGCACTGGGGAGCCCACAACTGGACACTGCACTCCAGTTGTGGCCTCACCAGTGCTGAATAAAGGGGAAGGATCACCTCCTTCGACCTGGTGCCAATCTTCTGCTTAATACAGCCCAGAAGGGTGTTGGCCTTTGCCACAAGGGCACATTGCTGGCTTCATTCAACTGGTGTCCACCAGGACCCTCAGGGCCTTTTCTGCAAAACTGCTTTCCAGCTGGTCGGCCCTCAGCATGTACTGGTGCCTGGGGTTGTTCCTCCCCAGGTGCAGGACTTTGAACTTCCTCTTGTTGAACTTCATGAGGTCCCTGTCAACCAGTTTCTCAAGCCTATCAAGGTCCCTTTGCATGGCAGCACATCTGCTCACAACAAGACCAAACAATCACTGTGGCACAAACATGAAGTTTCTCATCTTACAATACAAAACGACCAATGGTCAAAAACGGTTAGGAAAAGCTGTTACCAAAATTTCTAGGCAACAAATGGGACAAGAAAATAAGTAGAAATCTAGTTCATCAAAGGAAGCTTCTTTTTCACGTCAGTAAATCACATTTTCTCTGAACTCCTATTATCAATCAAGAAAAACAGCAATGTTTCACAGTAAGGCAATTTAGCAGGAATTTATGAATGTTGGGAAGTGGCAAATTAGAGTAGATACTATCTTGTTCAGCCTGACTAGTTATACTGCCAGCTGAATATGACTATATTAATTATGGGTATTTTACTTTTTTTAACATAGTGTTTCATGCCTTTACGCAACATAAACTGTAGTAATTGATTAAATGCAGCCTTGAAAACATGACTGCACAGGGTCTCATCTTGCCTCTTAACATAAGAAGGTTGCTATCAACTCAATGAAAAGACCTTAACTCAATGAAAAGGCCTCCCTTAATGTAGGAGGTTAATTTGGAATTTATGATTGACTTCTTGTGTGGATGCCCATATTCTCAACTCTGAAGTGTGTAATTTGGAATAAAGACCCTTATTTTAGAGTCAGAGGATGTGATTCATCCCATTTAGCTTCAGACATCTAGAGCTGAGATGTTTATAATCAAACAAGTCATCTTTATAGTCAAATAGAAAGATAGAGATGCCTAGAGGATGTGATTTATATGCCCTATTTTAGATTTCTACCTTTAGAATAAGATGAATCATATACTGGAAAAGAAATTGATTATTAAAGGAAGTCTAAATAAGTGATTCAGTGTGAATAACTAAAGTTCTGTGGGGTTAACCTGCTCAGGAGGTCAAAAACAGTTAATTTGCAATCACTGTTTTATATCCTACCTTAGCCTGAATTAATTTTCCATGTAGATCAGACTTAAACGAATCAGTGCCAACCTCTGTATCACTGCTTCCACTTTCTATTACCTCGGTTTCTCCAAAAATTTCCCATATGAGTGCTGACATATCCTAATCCTGCCAAACATCTGATAAGATCATTATCTTCAGTGATATGGTTGCAAAATTTTCGCATACTGCATGTAGACTTCTGCTTGCACGTCATTCTAGACCATGCTTATTTCTCACACAGATCACAGCCTTTTCTGAGTGAAGAGTTCATACCATATTTCAGCTAACCTAGATGCAAACTGGTCATTTTCCAGAAAACTTCTGCAAAATATATATTCGCAGAAATCATTCTCTGATGCACAACTTTATTCCCTCATTTTCCATTACAGTTTATCTCGCAGCTTGTCCCACTGATATTATACTGAACATTGAAGTTGATAATATCTAACTGTACCTCATGTTTGATTTCTTTAGTGTAAGCACAATTTGCAGTAAAGTATTTTTCTGAATAGTAAAAAGGAAGCTTATCACATAGCTCCTTGCACACAGATACCCAAGAATTGTTTTGTGTTCTGAAAACCTGTGATGGGAAGGAAGATACAAAGTCTAGACTACTGAACAGCCTATTTCAGGTAATTCAGCAAGCCAGAAACTCGCATCGAGGAGAAAACTTTTCAGGCAACAACAGGAATTCAGTTGCAGGCGTGATTTTGAAGATTAACAGGGAGATGGCTGAACAGAGTCAATATCCAGTGTGGTTTGCCTGGGGGTCATGAGGGGAACTCCTCCAGACTGTGTCACAGCAGGACTGCATTCCAGAAGGGAGATTTTTAGATTGGGTGGTACTTTCAGGAGAGACTACTATTCAAAATGAATTGCTAAAAAATCTGTCTTTGCTTGATCTCTTGTGAAACAAGGAGAAACCATGCACATAGCTATGAGATATTGCTATAAGGATTGCATCCTAACAGATTGGAGCTAATGCCTCACTGATGGAACCTCCCGATTTCCGAAGAAAGCCTGTTATGAAAAAATAGTCCCCCATGACTTGTCCCTAAATGACATAGTCTATCAGCCTATCAGCTTTCATTGGTGAAATATAATGCTGAAGTTAAACTGGACAAGCCTTGGTCATGTTCTATTCTGTGCCCCATTAGCTAGCAAATTTGCAATTTAAAGGAGAAARCACCAAGTAGAATTTTTACATTTCTCCAAAGTCAGTGTACAAAAAAGCCAGTTTTTAGCTTGTTATATACTTGTGTTCTCACTGCTGAAAACAACAAAACTATTACACATTTACTTACAAAAATGAATATGAAATAATTCTTAGTTCCATAGCTTCACTCTTCTATTGAAATCTGAATAGCATTTTCAAAAGACTGTCTTCCATTCAGGCTTTTGAAAATTTTACCTCAAGCCATTCCTCGACTCTTCTTGGCTGATTTTCTGCTAAAGCAATAGTTACATGTAACTACATATAATGCAACCACACTAAAAAGGAGATAATAATTTTACAGAGGCAGGTTTTAAAAGGGGCTAACCACATGAAATACTGAGCTGTTTTGAGTTTAGGAGAGTACAGCCAAAATGTCAGCAAAATTTTTATTTAGGCTGAGCAATTGTGACGTTCACAACATTCACAGAAAAGGTTGTGCATCCCTTGTCTTCTACTGTACAGGACTGGCTATTAGCCTATATCCACTAGTAAGGCACATGCCCATGCCTACAGCAGGGTTTCAGGGTCTGCTTAACTCAGATATGACAAAACATTCTATGTACATACTACCACATATATGTTAGCTCTCTTAAATAGAAAGTAAATCCAAATATTGGATATTTTGATTAACAAAGATGGGATGGAGTTCAATAGTGCTTCAGTTTTGAAAAATCACTTTTTCCATGGTACTGTCCAAAATCAGTCTACAAACTTTGATCAAGATCTTGTTAATGATAGCAGTGGAATTGTCATCTGAGATAGATTTTTAAAAAAATTAGTCACTCTAATGATAAAATAAAGATATAAAAAAATTCAGAGCCAATAAAAATAAAATAAATGTTTTCAATATTGGACTATAAATTTCATCACTGAAGAGACCTGCRAACAGTTATACTGGAGAAGATTAGCATCCACTATCATCCAAAGATATAATAGTTAATGTAAATTAAGCTTTTTATTTGAAAGTTTAATCTCACATTAAATTACTAGAAATTAGAATGATATGTTCATGGAAATAGATTATAATGCATTTGTCTAGTGTAGCTTCTCATATTCCCATGAGTTTAGGCACTGCCTTTGGTTCTCAGTGAACCACAGGTCTGAGACAGCACAGCAATTCCCACAACAAAACCCAACCTTTTACTGTATYGCTTGCATAAGAGGCAGTGCTTGTGATTTCAGTATGAATCACACATTACGCAGTGTTTTTTTCTTAAAACTTAGCTTCTGAAGCTTAGCAATTGCCTGAAAATCTCAGGCAGCCAGCTAAGGGGTCTGAAATTTTAGTGCAAAGAGGTTTTTAAACTTGCAGGTTTTCCACCTCTGCAGTACATAAAGTGATCTATTAAGAGCAATGGCTTTGGGACTGTACTGGTAATTCGCACCCTGGTTTTCTGGTTTCTTGAATTCCCTATTAATTCTGAAGGCTCTCTGTCTCCCCATTCAATAAACACTCAGGTGCTTTGACTGCCAGGCTGCTGAGAGCGAATCTCCTTGGCTGACTGCTTTTCTGGATTATTTGCTACCTGGGCACTCAGCTTTCGTCAATGGCAAGCCTTGAAGCTGAACTGGCAGAGGAGGGCCTGATGCTATTAAATGCAAGAGAACAGGCACTTACAGATGTCTAGCTCCAAAATTCCCTGTCAGGGAACGAAGCCATACAGTGACGAAGGCAATCAGGCAAGCTGGCAGAAAGCCAGGGTATTTTTTCCCCATCAGAAATCTGCTGAGTTTTGACAAATGTTTTCTTGATATCAACATGTTTCGATTCAGTGAATCTGAGCTTCCTGACTTAAAAAGTGTCCCACCAGAAGATGTCCAATCATTCCTGGAAGGAAGATAACAATTTAACTCACTAATAGAATTCAAGCTTTGTGGACTTAATTTTAAAACCAATCCACTCTTCTATAAAAATAAATTATTTATGAGTCATAACAGTTGTACTTGGTTTCGGTTCTCAGGGAAGGGTAACTGAACCCAGTAGTGCTCTTTTAATTCATTGCTTGGCAGTACTGTGAATTCCCCTCAACAAGGAGTATATCCCTTTAAGATGTATTCCCATCTGAGATTTTCTTATCTGTTGGAGAACCATGCAATAGTTTCATGTGTATTAYACATCTTGCACTCTTTAAACAGTAATGACAGTCTTTCCTCATTTAGCAGGATTTCTGCTTTTCCAGGTTGTTTGGGGTTGTTTTGGGTTTTTTTGTTTTTTTTTTTTTCTTTGGGGGGGGCGGTGTTTGGTTTGGGTTGGGTTTTTCATTTGTTTGTTTTGGTGGTATTAATGCCTGCAGCAGTTTCTCTAAATTTGTGACAGACGGCATTTTGAGGAAAGAAGTCTTTTCTGGGGGAAGATAAAGAGATTTTCAGGGGCTTTATGTACATATTTTAGTTTTTATTGATAAAGGAAAACACCAAAAGCATCTGCTGGAAATGTTTGCCACCAGCTTTAGCACTGTTGCCACACACCTATTTCCACTGGGACCTGAAGTTATTCATACCACTTCAGGCTGTGATCTTCTCAGATCACAAAAGCTAAGTAGGATCAGAGCTACCCAGTGTTTAGCTGAAAGAAGTCCAAGGAAAACCCCAGGTAGCTGAGAGTGGGATGGAGGAGGCATCTTTCCCTCTGATTCAGAGTGGAGCCAGTCTGCTGTCAGAGGCAGCATGTATCGACAACATTGGGCAAAGTGCTTCTGTTCGATTAAGCCCCACTCAGTGCAGAAACAGAAGATCTAAGATGGAAACATTCCTAGATGAAACTATACAAACAGTCTGTTTTCCCAATCAGTTTTGTTATTTCATTTATCTGCTTTTCTACTTTCTGTAAAACTGGTCCCATATGCCTGATCCGAACCTCCTGTGATCTATGCATATCCTCTGCTTTCTGTTGGGATATTTTTATAATTACATTTGCCAGTGTCTAAGGTGAGAAAATTCTTTTGAATCCTCTGCGCAGCCATCCCACTCTCTTGCATGGGTTTCAGTTTCTTTCACTGCTACTCAATACAGAGAAATTTGATATACCCCCACAGGTTTAAGTACAATCCAAATTAAGCTTGATCATATCTCACAAGCTCTTCATTATTCTTGAAGAAATCTCTCATGTACCAATAGAGCAGCTGTTCTAATCATGTTTTAGTGCCTTCTATGGATGTTTTTGTAAAACCTTCCCCCTGGTATTTTCTACTCACTGTGCTGCCTTACAGCTGTTGACCTCTGTGCATATGAGTACTTTGAGACACCAGCTTTTTACACCAGTAAATCGGACATTTACTTCATTTTTTATTAGTTTTACTGACTGATCAATCAAAACAATTGCCCTTATCAGGAAATTTTATGTTCCTGATATGGTCCAGTATGAAGTGAAATTCTTTGAAACGGCAACTCAAATACTTGTAGCTACACATAGTTCTTCATCTCGAATATGTTATTGCATGTTAACATGATTTTACTGTAGCTTTATCTGAGCCATCATGAAAAGCAATTCTGATGTCATGTTGTGATTATGAAAAAGGCAGCTCCACTGTCTTAGGATGCATGTTTCCTTCTACTAAATGCCAGGAGGGTTATCTAAATACTGTTAATGTTCCATTAATACCTCAGGAATTCTTGAAATAAGCTGAAATGAAACTTGCTCAAACTAACAAAAATTGAAATTTTTCTCACCGTACAAAAAGTCCAGTTAATGTATAAGCAGCCCAGTTTCAGTGAAGTTGTAGCTTTCATCTTGTCTGTAAAGGCTGACAACTAGGTCACTAATATAATTCTTGCAGTACACATTTTCTTCCCTTTACCACTGAGTGTTTGCCATGGATCAGATTTATTTCAAATCCTTGCTCCAGCAAGGGAGTAGTTTTCCAGACCCTTCATAAGCATATGCTTAGTAAGAAGTATCTAGACACAAGATCACAAGAATAACTTTTAACAGCTCCTAATGGTCAATCAGGAATTTTATTTTACCCAGTGTGGTTTCCTTCTCCTCAACCAAAACCATCACCAATGGGCCTTACCTATACATAGGTTGAA
Source organism: Phoebastria nigripes (assembly GCA_035582835.1). Taxonomy (NCBI): domain Eukaryota; kingdom Metazoa; phylum Chordata; class Aves; order Procellariiformes; family Diomedeidae; genus Phoebastria; species Phoebastria nigripes. The sequence continues at coordinate 686,347 of JAYKAV010002779.1, forward strand.
AATATTATCATCTGGTCTAGCAGCTACTTAAAAGCTGGACTCCTTCATCTACTAAGCCATCAGCAAATAACTTAAAGCAACTTTCCTCATTTTTAACACTTTTCACAGCTGCATTATATAGGTGGCTCACAGTCCTGTGAAATAATCAGAATTTTCTTTATATATTTGCAAATAATTTGCAATTTTTCATAAAAATACTTGTATTAGTCCCAGGATACCTGACCATGCACTTTTTGTGCTATAAAATGTATTCTATTACTCCATTATTCAAGGACATACACTATTTTAGTTGTTCATAATGCCTCTGAACTTTGTGTCATGACCAAATTTCATTAGTGCTGCCCCATGAATTAAGATATTTGAGAATCCTGGTTGATCCTGGAAGAATGTCCCTCCCATCTTAGATTTTCCTTTTCATCATTACCTGTTGTTACTATCTCTATAGTAAGATCCATACTTACCTTACAGTTACTTTACAGACTGCATCCTCTCCATCTTCTGTAAGTGGGATTTTATTAAACATTTCACTAAAGTCTTTGAGCAGCCCTATCTAAATTGAACTAGCTGGGTTTGGACCAGATGATGTCAGAGGTCCTTTCCATCCTCAATTATTCTATGCTTCTACGGCTCTTTGTCTAGATTGGCAAGACCCTTGCTATTTCTCCTCTCTAAAAGAAAAAAAGATGTTTAGTACACTAAGTTAGCCTCACATGGCCTGTTTTGCTAAACGAATTGCTATTTTGTTCCATTTTTGTTCACCTTCATGTCTTGCCTTGAAAATCTGATGTGCAGCCTGGTACATATGTGGTCATACAGCATACCTGTGATTGTTGTTTTGTATGCTACATTGCACCCCATGGACTAAGCTTGAGTTAAACACACTTCTCCTTCTAGGGTTGAATCGAAAACTAAAGAAGCTAACTAAGTAACTAAAAAAAAAAATACATTATTCTCCATCGTACTTTCACTTAACGATCATTCATCTTTATTAGTTTAATCTTTATTCATCTTTATTAGTTCGTGTTGTCTTTTTTTTTTAATAGACTGTTACTTTAGTTTGGATTTGCCAGTCTTTATCTTTGAGACTTAAGTTCTTGTTATCTTTTCAATCCGTTAGGCTGAAGATCTCTTTAATATCTGGAATTTTCTTGATGGGAACATAGCAGTAGACAAAACACAATTCATGTGTTCATCTTCTTTTTATTCACTTACACATGTTGAATTCTTTCCACTGTTTTCAGGCATTTTTCCCTAAAATTATGTCTATATTCTCTGCATTTTTCAAATTAATTTCAAATGGGGACATTAGAGGTAAAAGCAGCATCTGATTAATCAGTGGCATATTCAGAGGTCTACAAAAGTTCTATTATTTGGCTGAATTGCCATGAGGGTTACGTTTGAAGGGTACCATCACTGTTCTTCTGTTTCTCAACTTTACTTTTACAGCAGTACCACTTGCCCTTCAACAGATTTACAAATTCCTGCATGCTCCTATTTTTCATCATATAAACGAGGAGTGAGTCAAGTGAGATTCAAACAGCTCTCATGAAAGGATAACTACTTAATAAGACAAGGTAAAATTAATTTTAGAAGTACATTCCTCACATATTGTAGGTTGACTGGCCTATTGAACAATTATCTTTTCAGTGGTTTCTCTTAGGACAGTAATTTCAGTCCTAAGTACTGAAAAGGATGGCCTATGCCAATAAGCCTTAATATGAGAGGGAATTTTCCCTGCCTCAGGTTCTGATCGGAATGCAAGATATATTCACAGTGACAGCTATACATTTACTGAACATGTTTCAAACGAGTTGCTGGAAGCAGAGCAACCAGTTTTGTCTACTCTTTGCAAACCTTTCAGCTTACCGATATAGCTTCTGTTTGAAAACAATATTTTGTAATAAATGCATCTCTACATGCACTACAATCAATATTTTCTTAAAACTGGGAAAAATTAAAACTGTTGTGGCATGCAAGCTATATCTCTTATCTAAATTTAGTATTAAGCTTTATTTATGTCACTTTAGCCTTGAGTTTTCTTGCTGTTATTAGTTATCAGTATCTTGCAATGAACAGTTAAAACGTTGTTACCATGAGTGGTGTTCTCGCTTGATAAATATGAGTTATTCTTCATCCTTTTTAGCTTTCCTTCATAGAAATTCTCTAGTTATTTAGAGGCAGTTCTCTATATAGTTCAGACAGAGCTTCCATACTCTGTATTTCTAGATAAGACAGGCATTTTACTAAAATGTTTTCATCTACAAGTTTGGCTTGGGGTATTTTTGTCCAGAGGACCTTTCAATTGTATTATTTTCCATTTCACTCCTTTTGCTTACTTCAATTTCACACTCAGAAAAAATCTTATATAGAAAAATACCAAATTGAAGTGAATGTAGTTCACCAAACCATTATTAAGCCAGTCCTGTAATACAAAGACTCACAGGTCTCTGTAGTCTAACCTCCACAAATAATTTTGATAGGTGTATAGGTTTTAGAATTACATTGCTGTAATGAGAGGCGGAGCTTTTTTTTCATCCAAGATACTGTTTTATAATACAGTTTCATCTTTTAGGACTTCCTCTCATAAGTGAACTTTTGCAATAGTTTCACTCAGATGGTAAAAAAGCACACTTCCATTAACAAGATATTATTGCCTAGTAACGCAAGGGCAAGAAGAAGGACCCAGGAACTACAGACAAGCAATTAGCCTTAACTCACTTGCAGTCTCTGAAAAAGTTATGGAGCAAATATTCCTGGAAACCATCTCCAAGCRCATGGAAGACAAGAAGGTGACTTGGAACAGTCAGAAACAATTTATGAAGGGTAAATCATGCCTGACTGACCTGGTTGCCTTCTACAATGAGATGATTGGCGCTTTGGACAGGGGAAGAGCAGCGGATGTTGGATGCCTTGATTTAGTAAGGCCTTCGACACTGTGTCCCACAGCATGTTTATGGCCAAATTGGTAATATCTGGACTCGTTAAGTGGATGAATAAAGTGGATGGAAAATTCACTGGACCACCAGGCTCTAGGGATTGTGATCAGTGACATAGGTCCAGCAGGTAGCTGGTTACTAGTGACATCTTTCAGAGACCAATACTAGAGGCAACTCTGTCTAATATCTTTACTAACAGTCTGGACAATGTGATGGAGTACACACTCAGCATGTTCCCAAATGATACCAAATCAGGTGAGTAGTTGAAGGCTGGAATAGCAACCCTGCCCTCCAACTTCAAGAAAGGCAAATGCAAAGTCCCGCACCTGGGATGGAGTAACCCACAAAACAGCATAGACTGGGGACAGACTGGCTGGGGAGCAGCTTTGCAGCAAAGGACCTGGGGGTTCTGCTGGACAACAAGCTGAGCATGGGTCAGCAGTGCACCCTTGCAGCAAAGAAGGCAAGAGCCTCCTGRGCTGCATTTACAGTGTACAGCCAGGAGGTTGAGGGAAATTATTCTTCCCCTCTACACTTGTGAACCTCTACCGGGAGTATTCTGCCTGGTTCTAGGCTCCCCAGCAGAAGAAAGATATTAGTAGAAGGCAGTAAATCCAGTAGTGTGCTAACAAGTTGGTTGAGGGCTGAAGCACATGGCAGACAAGGTGAGACGGAGAGCGCAGGATTTGGTCAGCCTGGAGAAGGAAATGTTAAAGAGAATGTTATTGCTATCTACAACTGCCTAATGCAACAACAGAGAGAAGACAGAGCCAGACTGAAAGGAGCACAGATGAAGGACAGGAGGTAACAGACCCAAGTTGAAGTACAGGAAATTCCAGTTAGATACCACAGAAAATGTTTTCACTATGAGGATGGTCAAACATTGGACCAGGTTGAGGATGGTCAAACACTGGACCAGGTTGCTCAAAGAGGGTGTGGAATTCCTATCCTTGGAGATACTCAAAACTTGACTGAACAGTCTCCGAGATATCTGAGCTGATTGGACCTGCTTTGAGCAGAGAGTTGGATTCAACCTCCAGAGGTCTTTTCCTGCCTAAATTATTCAATGATTCTACGATTCCATGAGATGTTCAATTATTTCTACTTAGTTGGTCTAATGAGCAATTTCCTTTTTGGGGCACCAGTTTAGCAGAACTCTCAAAGAAATCTGTCTAAAGGGACCAGAGTTCTTTTAAAAATATTGTCCAAATACAGTGCATGTGAAAATCAGGTCTTAAGACATGTTTTGTGAAATTCACAACTGATGACAAAGATGCCATTCTACCTCAAAAAAATGAGGTAATTTCATTAATATTTACATGTAGTTAAAATCTTGAAAGCCATATGAGCATTTCAATAGTAAACTATTCAAATGTATGCAACCTCCTCACTTAAACCTGGTTCTTGTCAATTACTTTCAATATCATTACAGATATCAGAAATATTTTCCAGTCAACTTTCTACCTCTGACATAGATGTTTTGCTGATATGATTGCCCTCCAGGTCCTCTTAACGTGGCTAGATGGTGAAAAACAATTTGATCCTTTGCCTTGTAGGGCAAAGCTTAATCTGATAAAAATCTCTACARTTACAGGATTCATCAGAAATAAAGTCCACACAAAAAATCAGCAATGGATTACATTTAAAAAAGATACAGATTAGTAAATTGATTCACCCTGCAAAGTTATTTGTTCAAAACCCTTTTTTCTTAAGTAATACTTAACATTTTACTCTACTTGGTTTTGAAGTATATCCTGAAGCACTTGGATTTCTTCTCTGCAGACAAGCAGTGCTTGCGTCCAATTTAGCCTGGTGCAAATGAATACTTTGACTCATATAAGGAGATTTACACCACTAAATCTGTCAGTGGAAAATGAAGAGTCCCTGTGCTATTTGTGATCCTTTTCTATTAATTACAGAATTTCCAAAAGATGTCAGAGGTTTAGAATTCTTTTTTTCTTATTTTCTATAATATCATTAGTGTCCTGAATGAAAATATAATCTGCTTGCTGGATTACTTAGCTCATATTTGGTGTCCATAATGAACTCATCTGGTAATCACATATGAGAATAATTATATAAGCCCTGGTCATTTCTGCAGGGGAAAAAAATGCTTGAAATATTTACTTCACTCTTCTTCCTTATGTGAGCATGTTTATATCACCCTCAGAGAGCCTTCAAATCATTTAGTTTTCTAAGTTTCAGAACTAGTCCATACCAATCACACACTCTTCCAATGTGTAATAACTGTGGATTTACAAAAGAGTTATCACGCTTTGCTTCACTGGTTATTTCACAATAACATCCCTCTCTAGACAAGCATTATGTCTATACCAGCTTTTCATTTTTGAGTAGCAACCGATAGGCTTTGAAGTAATTATTCAATAGCATGTTTCCTCTGCACAGTTTGATGTGACCAAGATTCCTCTAAGCATCTTCTTTTAGTTGAAAATTCAAATTCCTAGTAACATCAAAGACTGGAGTTATTGCTAGTGATTTTTACAATGGCTTTGATTCCCAAAGGTACTGTAAATACTAAAAAACCTGACTAACATAGTTTTGTTCCAAGAATGGTAAGGTGTGAAAGAAAAACAGGTTCACAACTGATTACCATTTGAATCTAGTCAATAATAGATCCTTCTGTGACATGGCCATGTATGGCAGATATAAATTGCAATATTGGCAACATTTCTATTTAGCATCCTGAGGTTAAAAATTATTTAGTAAAACATAATGATTAGAGTACAATACAAGAATTCAAGAGCATTTAATACCAGTGTTCTCAAAAGGGCATGTTTTAGAAATTTTGATCGTACTGCAATCTGCTCAAAGCTGTTAAAGTATGGATAATTTCGTTCAATTTTCCAGTAGGTTTCTGCCTTGAATAAGTAAATAGTGGGTAATGGTTTGTGTCAAAGTCCTTGTAACACTCCATTAAACATAAAGCATGACAATCTGATCAGATGTCTCTTTTATAGTCAGAAACTGACTTGTGACTTTGGGAGTTACTCAGCTGCATCAGGTCACATCAGAAGTCTAGTCTTTTCATCTTCTAAAAATCCCTTATGGCTTTACATCTGACAAATTTTGAATCATAGCATCATGACCTCACTTTTAAAACTGCATTTGATATAGTCCAAGCACTGTTACTGAATGGAAAGTAGAACACTCTTCTGCTGGGGACTGTCTAAAAGGAAACCCTCTCTTTTTTTAATGCTTTAAATTTAAATCATATTCTTGGGCTTCAAGTATTTTATTTACATGAAAAGAAATTAGACTTCAGAATTGTCTAGCTTAAAATACACACAAAACCAAGGGAATCCAGAGTTAGAAGCGATCATTTGTCCATTCAAACATTAGTATTTCATGAAGATAAAGTGTAAAAACAAACAAGCCCTCATTTAAATAACTTATAACAGAGATTCTGGATAAATATAGAAGCAGAGATTCTCTGTGTTGTGCACAGTTATCAGTAGAGTTTGCCTATGTAAAGTCTTTGTAATGTTGTACATTTAATGTAACATTCAAAATCTAAAACATGATGACTCCCCACCTGAAACAGAGTCATATATCTTTCAGAAACTATTTGCCCATTTCTTTCTTTCCTGCAGGGTAATCTCACTTGTCTGAAGTTCCACAGAAAAGGAAAGGTTAGGACATGGTAAGCGAGGGAAAGAGTAAAGACTCAAAGAATAGGAGACAGGAGAACATCAAGGAAAGGTGGAGAAAAAACCAGCTTGTTCCCAACGTTCAGCAGAGCAGGAGATCAATGGAACCTCTTTAATGGCCAAGGACCAGTCTCAGAGAATTGTGAAGAGAACCATTGGCAATGACAGGTGCAATAAAACAGACACTTTATGCCTTCAAATTCATGGCTTTGCACCTTTGGCATGATGAAGTTTTACAGTTTGCAGCCAAAACTTTGCTTTTTCCCTGGGACCAGGAGGGACTTAAACCATGCCCCCCTTCCTGGCTAATATTATAGAAGACATAGTCTATCATTCCTGGAACACCAGAACTATGAAAACAATTTGATGGTATTATAAACAGCATTTCTATAAACCTATTAACAGTTTAGATGTCTAATTTTATACAAGAATATACAACTGCTATATGTCAGCTCATCTAATAAAGTATGTCATCTCTTACGCAAAGCCATTCCTTCTCGCATTCTTGGAAAAGTGCAGCTACAGAAAATGAAGAATATGGAAAAGAGGTGATGTCTAGCTATTGGCATAATCTTACAGTGCATTAGATGACAGCCTTTCCATAAAGAAAGACCCAGATTCTAGTATCAGTTTTAAACAGGGTTTTATTTGTATGGACTTGTTAGTGAAATCACACTTCATTTCCTGTAATTCCCTACATTGACAATGGATTTTCTGGGCAACATTCTCAAAAGGGTTTGTTGCTGAAGTATTACTTTAGTGTCAACACTGCTACCTTTCTGCAATGGTAAGTATAGATTATATTTTGATACTGTGTTTAATTTGAAACTATAACTTGCAAGCAGTTTCCAAGTTATTCTGTCTTATTCCATCAAGTCTGTATTTCTGGAACACCCATCTACAGCAGTGTGCTTTCCCTTACCTCTGCCTCATGCAGCTGGAGGTACCGTACAAAACGGAGAATTGGTATAGAACAAGAACACTTTTTAGTCAATTAGAAAGAATAATAATACTCCCAGTTAATCCAAATTAGCTTCTTAAATCCCTTCCATAGAATAAGAACCATTAGTGATATTAAACTTCACTAAGGAAAACACTACCTTTTTTCTTGGTGGAATGGGAAAATTTAGTTAAAACATGGTTCATGCTCTTGACTTAAGGCTCTGTTATGAACTAAAAAATTAAAGGAAGTTTAGTCTAAATTAGAGCCTTTTAAAACATCCACAAAATAGTAATCTATTGTTCTCATGGGATTTCAAACGCTTATGCTTAATATCCAATAGATTGCAAAGCCAAACTCTAGACCAAATATTTTGTGTAACTTGAGTTTTGCCCATTATCCTTTCTTCTTGCTGGCTGAAAAAAAATCTTGATGTAATTGTACCCTGGAGAAAAACAGTTTCTTACAAAGCACAAAGCCAGGTGCAGAAGAGCTTTTATTACAAACAAACATCCTTAAACTGAAGCCTGTGACCTGTTTAGGACTGTTAAGGACTTATCCAGTCATAAAATAGATACCAAAACACTGAGATATCTAGTATGTTTAATGTTCAGTGAATTGTTCTAATGAGCATCAAGAAAGAGATTTTATGTAGTTCTCAACAGACTTTTTGTTAGTAAAGCCATCAAGAAAGTATAGAGAAACAAATGGAAAAAAAAAGGAAAATAACATTTTACAGTACAGAAATAATATATCTATGAATCTTTTGGGACATACATTTTTTATATGAAATAGCAGAATTAACTCTTAGGCAATATGTTTTCTTATTACCATCATACTATGAGGGGAGTTGTCTTAGAAAGTTTATTTACATTTTGTTTAGCAAAGGAAGAAATATATATATTTTTTCCCCAGAATGTAGCATACTTCTTGAACTAAACCAATATAAATGCAAACAGGATGGAAGAAAAGATCTGAAAGGGAAATTCTAAACACTTCAGGGATTTAATACTGATTTCATGCTAAAAAGAATCTTTGACCCCTCTCCAGAAGTGAGCGTGATAGCTGTCCCATAGCATAGGCCCCATTATGTTCCATGATGGCTCACTTGCACAGGAATGAATTTTATCCTTTATACCCTGAAATCAAGAAGGAAGTTCATGAACCATGCATTCATCTTCATGACCTTCAGTCATCATGGTAGGATGGTCAGAAGACAGAATATGTGCTAATCCACAAAAAAAACTGGCTTAGTCAAATAGTCATAGAAAATTAAAAACTAAGTTTCATTATTAACAATTTTCTTAGCAGTTAAATTTTCTTGCCGTTGTCAGCTTTTAGGCCTTTATCATAAACTGACATTTTTTTTGCCATGGCCCTGTCACATGTTCAGCATTCTTCTTACTCTCCCTGTATGTTTAAATGCATTCACTACGGGCCATAATTACATTTGGGTTTAACAAAACTGTTGTATTGGATGTAGATGGCAAGGTTTTGGTAGTGGGGGCTGGAGAGGTGGCTTCTGTAGGAAGACACCAGTCAGTCAGAGCCAGCTTCAGCCAGCTCCAAGATGGACCCACCACTGGCTAAAGCTGTGCCCATGATAACATATTTAAGAAAGGGTAAAAAACACTGTGTGGCAGCTGTGAGAGGAGTGAGAAAAATGTGGGAGAAACAGCCCTACAGGTACCAAGGTCAGTGAAGAAGGAGGGGGAGGAGGTGCTCCAGGCACTAGAGCAGAGATTCCCCTGCAGCCCATGGTGAAGCAAGTTGTCACCCTGCAGCCCATGGAGGACCATGCTGGAACAGATATCAACACTGAGGCCTGTGGAGGATCCCGCGCTGGAGCAGGTGGATGTGTCCTGAAGGAAGCTGCAGCCTGTGGCCAGCCCATGCAGGAGCAGGTTCCTGGCAGGAACTGGGGCCCATGGAGAGGAGCCCACAGGAGCAGGTTTTCTGGCAGGGGACCCTGTGGGGGACCCATGCTGGAGCAGTCCGTTCCTGAAGGACTGCACCCCATGGAAAGGAGCCATGCCAGGGCAGTTCTTGAAGAACTGCAGCCCATGGAAAAGCCCCACATTGGAGAACTCCATGAAGGACTGTATCCATTGGGAGGGACCCCACGCTGGAACAGGGGAACAGCATGAGGAGGAGGAGTAGCAGAGATGAAGTGTTATGAACTGACCACAACCACCTTTCCCAATCCCTCTGCACCGCTTGGGGCGAGGAGGTAGAAGAGTTAGGAGTGGAGATGAACCTGGGAAGAAGAATCCTCTTCTGTTATTAATTGGCAATAAATTAAATTAATTTCCCCAAGTCAAGCCTGTTTTGCCGTGACAGTAACTGGTGAGTGATCTCCCTGTCCTTGTCTCAACCCATGAGCTTATTCATTGTATTTTCTTCTCCTGTCCTGTTGAGGAGGGGGCATGAGAGTGTGACTGGGTGGGCATCTGGTGTCCAGCCAAGGTTAACACATCACAGTCTTCTGTGGTGCCCAGTGTTGGCCAACCAGACCCAATACAACTGTGAAAATAAAAGATAAGCAATTTCATGGGGCTGGATTACCTAAAGTTCATTGATAACTGGTAGGATGAGCAATTTCTAGTCACAGCAGATTTTCACATAAGTGATAAACGCGTAAGTGGAGTAGTCTTAATGGAGAGCTTACAGGAAAAAGGAGAAAACTATGCCCCTTCACTTATAAAAGCTTGACGCATCCCATTGTGAATCAGAACAACCACAGGAGGCCATTCTGTACAGAAGACCCTCCTTCTTTCAAATGCTGATGAAAAGCCTTCATGGAGAAGAGTTTCTACACATGAAGAAAAATTAAATTCTAGTGTGTTTGGCTTATCATCAGATTGCAAAAAAATTTGCTGCAATCCTGCAGCAAAAGGCATTTAGGAATCATGTGCCAGACCAGGGCAGAGAGAAGAGTGCAGTGGCCAGGAGAAAGGAAGACCAAGGACATGGAAACAGCATGGAGGCAGCAGTCATTGTCTGGAAACCTGCTTCTGGAAGCTCTGGGGTGCTTGTGCACTTGAAGCTGGTGAACAACAAGGTCTGAAAATAGGCTGGAAAGAGGTCAGACTCATCCTCTTTATGATTTTGTGATTTTTTTCTGCTCTCCAAGGCTTTCCACCTGTGGAAGGAAAAGGAAGGAGAGAGAGAGAGGAGGGATTTGGCTCATACTGACCCCATAATTAAAGGCCTATTGTAATAGATACACACACATGAAGAAGCAGTCCCTAAAACTCAATAAGGCATCAGCAGATGGAACACAAAAGTAAGGTGAAAAAGTCATGACCAACACACAGAGCCCTAGCAAAACTCCTTTAGAGTAAGACTGATGCATACTATAGAGAGTAAAACAAATCTGAGCCAAAGAGGGTTTTTTCCTGTGATTTAAAAACCAGCTGAATCACATTCATGTAGGACATATTTGCACACTTTCTTTATTATCTACTGATCTCCAAGGCTGCAGAGCACTAATTTAAAATTCATCATTCTAGTATATCCACTTGCAGGGTTACAGCAGATATATTCTAACTTTTATATTTATTTTGAGGACAGAATGGTCATTTTTAGAATCACATTCCAGCTTAACAACTTAACAATTCATAGAATTCAGTATAGCAATGTGTTTCTAAGTACCTAGACTTGGATAGGTTGCTAAATCTGGTTGATTGTCAGGTTTTTTTAGTAGCGCTCTCTGGGTCTTTGCTGAAGAAAAAAAGTTCTGATCTACAAGATTCAATTTTGAATTTAATATCACATTTTAATACATGTAAGGCTGGCTCAGTCATGCTTTGCTCATAAACATCTTCAACTGCCTTAAAATAAAGAAATGGAAGAAGTAATATTAAAGTGATCTGAAATGACTGAATTATAGAAAGGAATAACACACACTCCAAAGCCAGTATATGAGCACCTCAAAATTTCCAAATAAAGCCAATAATTTGTCTGCACCTTAGTCCCTTATCCAGCAGAAAAGGTGTTTATCAGTTGAATATTCAATCATTTATTATGTGTATCACCAAATTTCTCTTCAATAATTGTTTACTGAGATTTATCTAGCATAGTAATTTAGTCTTTAGTTAGGCTTACTGCTTGCTTCAATATTTATTTCATTTAGAATAATAATCAATAAAACAAAGTTGTTGCCTGAGACCATGTCCTCATGCCAATAGCATGCAAAATTGTCTAGTAAATGAAAATAACCAACAAGAACTGTCAAGCTCCATAGTGTCATTTCAAATTAATCTCTGTAAGAAAAGTCAGGCTTTATATTAATAATAACAATAACTGTAATACATATTTTTCCTTTTCTCTTTCCTTAGCAAAATGTAATAGTGACAACACATGATCTGAAATGCCAATTAATACAGGCAGCAGAAAATATCTTTTGAGAGAAAGATAAAACAGCTTTCTATGGCTTATTTGTGGTGCACTGTAAGAGCAATACAGTAGCTAATGTGTATACCCATTATATTGTCTAAGACACAAATGTGTGCTTAGTAGCAGGAAATCCCTGCCCAACTGATAAGAAAGGAGGACTACTCTACACTATTCAAAAAAGTTGTGARGTTAAAATTGGATTATTATTTGGCCTGCTTTAGTTTTCAAAAGTCTCCTTTATTTTTAACCCTTAGAGAAATAATTCCAGGCAGATTTGACTTTTAGAATGACTAACCTTTTCTATATTTTAAGGAATAGTGACCTGTTTAAAAGTTTATTATTAGAAAAGAGGACAGTTCTTTTATTTGCTTTATCTGAAACACCTATTTCTGAACTATTTAAAACAATTCTATACATACATATTTTTAAAAAATTATAATGGAAAAATGTTTTTATTAATCCTCTGGAAACAAGTAGAACAAGTCAGTAAAGTTAATAAATTCAGATCAATGATAAGTTCATATTAATGGGCTTTTAGGTTTGGGATATATTTCATTTAATGAAATTGCCACTATGATTGTCAGTAGTAAATGAATTATAAATAAAAGATATTCCCTATGTGGCCTGGTGGTTGAAATTCAGCTCCAGGGATCTGATCAAATTAATTTGATACTGTTATTTCAATATAAAGCAATACTCTACAACACAAAATCACCACACACAAAGTGTGAAAAACCTTTGCTATATGCTAAAGAATGCCAGCAATCAGAAAGACAAGGGGCAGATTTATTTGCTGCTTCAGCAAAGTCAGAGAAATACCTGAAGTAATATAAATTAGACCTCAAAACAGTTTAGGGGCTGAAAGGAAGTTAAAGTGGGAGTATGAGTGCAAATCACACATGGAATTGTTGGTGGAATTAATGAAGTAGGGCAATTGCTTTTTTCAGTTATAACTTTTAAGGTTCCTCATTTTGCAGTTTGTACTGATTTAGAATCCACAGACAATGTCAGAATGGAAGAAAGTTACTCTACAGGATTGCTTCTGAGTGCAGAAGTGTCTAAGTTAAGTTGAACTTGACATTGGGTGTATTCAAGGTGGTTTTGGAAAGAATGTGTCATATAGAAGAAGAGATAAAATACAGGGTTTGGGATTTTTTTGTAGGTGTACAGGTGATAAAACATATGGTTCCTCTTGTTTGCAGAATTTTATCATTACAGAAGAATTTTTATAATGGTCTGTAATCTAATCAGACAGAGTAACCAGGGTAAATGCTAAATGATCTTTTTGTTCCACACCTATACGCCTACTTTTAAAATATTACTTGCTTTTGGAATGACATCTACAGCTACATGCACAACTAGTAACTCTTGAGTAACTACGGAGCATTACAAAGAGTTTAACCGTGACTTCCATAGGGCTACATCATGTTAATAGCCACAAGGTTATTCATCTTGGCTGAGTAATATGAGATGCTGTGGTCAGAGAGATTGAATCAGCAGGGACTTCTAAGATTCATACTGTCACATCATCCTTGGATCCAGCTACCCATCTATTCATCTGTCCATCCTAGAACAAAAGGATAGGAGCCTTTGGGGAAGCATTGCTACCTACTGCCCCTGAGTTACTTCTAGACCTTTTTTTTCTCAAGTACCAGTGTTAAAGTTCAAAGGGACAGTTTTTAAAGTGTCATGGCATACTAAAAGGCTTTTTCTTGCTCAGGTTTTTTTTGGAGTAGAAGTTCACTTCAGTGAAGGTTCCTAGCTCACTTAGCACCTTTAAAAATACGGTGCATATAACCCAAAATCACGGACAAGGAACAATAGACGCAAACACTATATTTAGTATGAAAAATAGCATTCATACTATGCTTCCTGCTCATGCTTTATAAATACCAGCAGAGGTGATTTTGAGGAGGAATGCTGGACAATAATCCAATGCAATGTGCCAACTTTACCTTAGATACATCCAAGACTCATTAAGTGATTCATAGGATTTGTGCTATGCCTTTTAAAGCATCCTGCTCCATTACAGGAGCTTCATGGGATTTGGGGAGTTTTGGCCTTAAGGATCACACCGAGGAGCCAGTGTGTTCTGTGATCCCAATAATGAGAAAGTTTCCACATAAATCTTGGATATTTTTGCTCACTTATTTTTACACAGGGCAACCAKCTATGAGCTTCTGTATTTATCTGCCAATATATTTGGAAGGGTTTCCATGTTTTAAACAATGCCTGAGCCTTATGCCTTGCTCCAGCTGAGAGTAAAAGTAAGTACTGAGATGGAAAGATGCATTTCTTTACACACTGTATCAACTGGCATGCATATGGTCAAGTTTCCAGAACACCAGGGAACTGTATAGAGCCCTCATTTGCACCGTGATACTTGGGGTGCAGAAACAAGGTATAAAAGCAGTTTTATCATATGTAGGACATATTCATGAAGTTTGGCCAGTGATAGCTACAACATGAAATGTTCATCTCCAGGTTTGCTTATGAAAAGCAAGGATCTAGCAACAGCTAAATGAGAAGGGCGCTTGGTGGGGGAGCTGGAAGCAGTGATGAGTCATTGCTTGTCAATAAACCAGCAATGAGCCTTCTGCCTCTGAAAGGCAAGCTAAGATGACTGCAAGGAGATAACAGGTATGAAATATCTCAGCTCCCTYGGATGCTATCATTGATCTGGACCTGCTTGCTAGAGCCTGAGTGAAGCCTGTCCCTGACCTACTTAGCACTTAAGCATATACCCACTCCCTGGCCAAACCCTGTGTCTTGCCRTTGCCTGCCCAAGCCACACTCAGCGCAGTCCAGGCTCCTTCTAATGAAGCCATGTGTCGCTTGACTCCCACCTCAGTTGTTCCCACCAGGGGGCTGGGGCATCTCCTCTCATACTCCTGTCACAGGACAAACTGTGGTTTACATTCCTTTGTAATTTGTCTTGCACCTCACCTTCAGGTCATAAGGTTTGCATTATTTCTTAGCAGAGAGAAAAAATTTGTTTGACCATACTCAAACTGAACTTCTGCATTGCAGTTTTCCCATCGCTGCAAAACAGACAGTCCCAGCTCTTACAGAGGACTCAGCTGAAAACTTATCCCTGGCCCTCCATTAATTAAAACTAATCCCAAAACAGGTTCTTTAAAACAAGCGCTTTTTATATTCAGCCAAACACAATATGCACAGAACAGGGTTGAAATAACAAGCTTGCATATGTTTTTTTCTAAATTTATTCTTTGTTTGCAAGCATGTGTCAGCTTCTCTTTGCCCAGTTGCACCCAGATCTGTGTAGCAGCAGACACACCGTGCTGCTGCACTCTCAGTGCCTTCCCTTTGAGACTGGGGAGCTGCATGCTTGTGGGGTTGTGACTAAGCCAGACAACCTGGGTGAGCACACCACAGAAACCAGTGCCAAAATAGGGACAGGAATGGATTAAGGTCCCACCCCTACCTATAAATACAAGCATGTTATTTCACTCAGCTTCTTTTTGTTTCCACCTCCCTCTTTAGAAATAATCTTTAACTGTGAGGTGTCCCTTCAGTCCTAAATTCTGCCCCCGGCCTCACTGCCCTAGAAAATACATCATTAGCTTCATTACAGTAGATCAGATAGCATTATCTGAAAGTGTTCATCTACAAATCTCTGAAGGATTTTTGGTATGCTCTTTAGAAAAAATGGCTGTCATTATTTTCCTGGTCTTTGTAATTGTTTCATTTCCTTTCATTTTCCCTATAGAAGTCTCTTTTGATTTAACTCCATACCGCCTGCAGAATAATATGAAATAGGTAAATTAGTAAGCATATTATGTTTATACGATACAGTACTGATATATCCTGTGTTTTCCACATCTCCTGCACCTTAGTGAAATAGCTGAGCAGATCTATTTTGTAACTATCCTAGAGACGTTTGGTTACAAACTCCATTTTGGATGGTACATTTGTTACATCTAAAAGTAAAATGTTTCTTGGAGTGCCTTCTTATCAACAATGTAGTTTTCATAAAATATCAGAGGTCAGCTTCAAAATGTCAGTTTCCCAGATCAAAGTTTCATATTCCATCCTGTGACCTCATTGCCCCAAACCCTCCTTTCAACGAGCCTATGTTTCACTCCAAGCACATCTAATTGTAATTCAATGTCTCTAGGTAAAATGAGCCCCCAGAATTTGTTGGCGCTTTCCTGATTTCTTCATTCTTTCCCAAGGATTTTCTGTAAAGGGTCACATATTTGACCGTACTCTTTCCAAATGCAGGGATGGATGGATGGATGGATGGATGGGTGGGTGGATGTTAAGTGCCTGAACGGCTTCTTTTGACTCTGTTTCCCCAAATTGAAGTACATCACATTGCACAACACCCTCGTCCCCAGTTTCTCACTAACAATATACAGTAGGTTATCTTTCATGGTCACAGAGCACTTATTCCAAGTTAACTGATGTACCTGATGCTTCCCCTGTGGAAATGGGTGGAGGACCTGCTTACTCTGAGTCATGTCAGCTTACAGGCACTGGGATTGTGACCTGAGGATAACAGCTTTCACTTTTGCCTGTAATGGAGGGAGAGGATGTTGACCTTCCCTCCCCTTGTGTTTCCCTATCATCTCGTGTATTTTCACTGATACCTTCAGCTGCATTCCTGCAGCCAGCTGTCTCTGCTTTTAGTGAGGATAGGACCAGATTTCTGGCTCATGCATATAATATAACTTCCAAGTAAAATATCAAAAGGTATGTCCTTTGATATCTTGACTGACAGTATTCCTGAACTTTATTGGGCGTGTGCAGAAATGTGCTCTTCAGACAGCAGACATGGCTTCACGTTTGGAACTTTTGGCTGCATTTTATACCCTCCCAGCATCTGATATTTTATTTCCCCATATGAGATCATACCAGAGTTCCAGCAGCCCCTGTGCCCCAACCCTCTTAATTGTGTCTCCCATGCACACTGCTTCGCCATCCCCTTCACGCCAAGGTGCTTTGAAACTCCCGACATGAAACATTAAAATAAGCAGTTGTTTGTAGTTGTTTGATGAGAAGAGTCACCTATCTAAAAATCATAGATCTCAGAACTAGCAGTGTACCTTTCTGGCAGAAGATGTATCATATGGTTAACTGCATTAATCTGAAACCCAAAAACCATTCTGGCTGGGAATACAGCGGGTCACCTACATGGTCCTCAGAACATGCTTCTAAACATCAGTTGGCAAATTCTTCCCAGCTAAAACTTCACGTGAGTGTTTCTGTGAGTGTTCTTCCCTTCATCTCCTTGCCTGTGCTTCTGGAGTAATTCACAAATGTTTTCTGACATGACCCAAATCTGTTCTCCTTCCTTGGGAACTTATGAGACTCCTTTTCAGACTAAATCAATATCTGTCCACTTTCAAACATGCTCTTTGCTAGGGCTCTCTGAGGTGAGCTTTACAAAGAAGAGGCGGCACATATTTTACTTTAGCTCACTTCTAAGTGCTTAATTATCATAGAATAACCCATAAAAACTCAACCCATCAGTTTCAATCCTTTTTGTCATCTCATATTTTCAACCCAAATTTACTTAAGCATGTGAAATTCTGGTACTGGTCCCATCATCTTAGCTGACCTGAACGTCCAACTCTAATCTTGTCCCCAAATAAATCCAAAATTCACGAATGCGATTTCCTTGTATCCAAGACCATGGGATGCTGAGTGCAGTCAATGTGCTCTGAGGCATACTTACTGCTAAAACCAGGCAGCTGGGCACAAAATACGGAAGATATATTGCCTTTTGTTTAAAGATGCTTCTTGTGTTACAACCCCGTAGTTAAAGCACTCTTCCAGTAAACAGAGGTGTGTTCACCATCCAGTTTCACCTCTTACATTCAATGACCCAGGCTATAAAGAAAGGCTAGGCTGAGGCCAGGTTCAACATAAAGCCATAGCACTGGTCATTCAGGCACGCGGAACTCAAAAGAATCAGATAGACAGAGGACAAGAACTAGACTGAGCAGCCTGTGAAAAGGGTATTCACAGAAGCTGGTGGAGGAAGAAAAGATGGATATATGGACTTGGGATCTAATTCCAAAGACAGTACATGTTGAAGTAAACAAACATCAGGAAAAATACATCCACAGCCCTCCATTCCTTCAGCTCTGTCAATGCAACATCATATAGCATCTATATGGGACCTACTGTAGCCCATTTGACATTATTCATTCCTGTAGATTTTTGTTCCTGTACCAATTCCTATTCTGTCTCTGCTTTGCTTGGTTGACAAACCTCAGATACTCCAGCTCTTCCTTTTAGTCCTTCTCTCTGCAATTTCTTTTTTAAAGAAGTTTCAAACTCATCTGAATATATTTTTAATAAGGGACCTTTCTAAAGTGAATAAGATTATTTTGATGTTCTTCCTGGCCATATAAGCTTCATATCCAAAATAGTCACAAGTCCATAAGATATATACCACATTCCCAAGAGAGCTGAGGAAGCATTGGGTGTGATTCACATGCAGGTCCTGACATTTCCTCAAGCCCCACCACTCCAGTGAAGAATGGATTTAGAGCAGGCAAGGCCTCTGATGGGAAGACCAAATGCAATACTGATGTCTTCTTCCTGATTCCCTCCTACTAGCTCAGTACTGCCACTGGTCACATGCTGAATCCTGGCATGGAGTCACCCCTGAACTGCTCAGGAGCCTCAGGCCTTGGCTGTCTTGTAAAGCAACATCTTGATTCATTTCCCCTTGGTAATTGGTGCTGGAGAACTAAATTCACCCTCATGAATCTTCTTTTAAAAATATGACATATAGTTCTACACCTCATCAGTTGAATATAGCACAAAGGCATGAATCTCTTGTTCAACATCTTTAGGCTCAAACAGTTTTCTTATCTTTATCAACTGGGTAATTTTAGAGAGATATGTATAATCATTTTTATTGCATGATCTTTTCTCCTCTACTCCTCCTTTCCCAAGGAACATGACAACCTTTCGCCTGACTTTCTCTTTAGTAGACTTTATTTTCAGTATTGTTGTAACTCATTGCAAAATGTCACTGTCAGAATCCTGCTACTGCCACCAACAGTCACAGGTGGAGTCAGCTGCATTTTAAACACCTTGAAGTATGGATCTAAATTGGTGAATCTGCTTCCTTTGTCACTGTAAAAGGAGAAATCTTGCCATTTGAAGAGGCATGTATAAGACATGGGTCGATGTCAAATAACAAACCAGCATAAAAAGCAGAAAAGAAAAAAAACATATGAAAAAACATATCAAAATGTGAACTACTTGTCAGCTGCATAGAAAAGGCCTGGAGAAGACCAAATTCAAGACTTTCCATAGAAGTCATGACACCCTTCAACTTCAAGCCTGCTACATCACTGTTGCAATACTGGTCAAGAAGGGTTTAAAGCCATAAATCTTCCCTGGAAGAAGAGAAGGGGGAAAAAAAAAAAAAAAAAAGTAAGTATCCACAGTAGCTCTGAAAGATACCTTATTCCCCTAAAGCATTAAAAGTGCCAACTCCACCCCTCCTCTTCTGTTTGTACAATTCACTTATTGGAGTTATATGTCAAAATACTGCAGTACAAAGCTTTGTTCGTAGTGTTCCCAGATCAAACAGGAAAGGGATGTCATCCTTTAAACTGTGTGCATGAGAAGCAGATTAGAAAGCTCTAAAGCTAAAAAAGATCTAGAATCTATTCAGAGCCTTTTTTACTTCTTAAAAAATTGTTCATATGTATTGGGGAAAAAGTTCTGCCATGAAAAGAACTGCCAACTGGGGGGGGAGAGAGAGAGAGACAGAGGAAGGAAGGAAGGGAGGGAGGGAGGGATGAAGGGAGGCAGGGAGGAAGGAGGGAGGGAGGAAGGAGGGAAGGAAGGAAGGAAGGAAGGAAGGAAGGAAGGAAGAGCACTTTACTGCTGCAATATGGAGAATCTAGAAATCTGTCCTGCTGCCCCTGTGTTTGATATAGATATCATATTAGGCAAAAGAAGGAAAGGCAGGATGAATATGTGAAAGTGTAGAGATGCAGCGAGGGAGGGCTAAGAAGAATCAAGGGGCCATCATTAATCTTCTGAAAGCAAGACTTTCACATCCAGCAGCATAAAGACTTCCTGTGAATATTGAACTTTCTTATTACATAATACACAGGAAAGGGCTAAGGCAGCATAAAGTGAACACAATGATATTAAGGTGGATATTATCAGAAATTAATACAATACCATTTCAAAGAGATTTATGACAGCTGTATAGCTTTTCAGTGGTTAAATAAAAGACCCTTTTGCACAAAACTGGCTGTCACCTCTGGTAAGTAGAAACACATGCATTTTCATTCCACTGCATATAACAGAGGCATTTTGCCCCGAAATTTAAAAAGCACACCCAATACACCAGTAATCAACCTGCCTCTAATGCTGCATGTAGATCTATGGCAGGTGTGGAAGCTTATGTGGAATCATATAGGCATGTGAATACATCCCATTTCAGTTATAACCTAAAATTTTATGGAGTCACGTAACTCAAGTTATTCATGACGAACTCTACACTGTATTTCTCTACGTGCATGACTCACATTTCTGAATGCCACCTCCAATCTCTCTTACTTGCCTCCCTACCCCCACCCCTCAGCCTCATCAGCTTTTTCTCTTATGGCGCAATGCAGAGTACAAAGAAATAAAACTACAGAGAAGACCGAGAAAGGATATTGAAAGGAAAAAATTGAGGTTGAACACAAGATTAGTTGCTTGTTTGCTCCCCTCTGCAGTGAGAGTGGCTAATCTGCAGTGAGAGTGGCTAATCTGCAGTAAGGTTCCTCAAAATCTAGGTTTCTGATGCAAGATTCACTAGATGGTAAGCAAGTGCAAACAAGCAACTAATCTTGTCTTTGGCTGAAGGGAGAAGTTTGCTGTTGGCAATGGGCAAGTGACAAGTCTCCCAACCATCTAATCTGCTAGCCTGGGTGTCTTCACTTCCTTCTTTTTTTCCTGAATCCCTAAAGTAGGAGGAAAGTYAGAGTCATTTCACTAGTTACCACTAACATACAATGTTTTTTCTTGAGTTCTTGATTGACTTTTACACCATTAATTTTACTTCTTTTTACTTCTGGGTGCATTTTTTGGGTGGTTTTTTGTTTGTTTTTTTTTTTTGGGGGGGGGGGGGGTGAGGGGATGTTTAATCCTCAAGTCTAGCAGAATTCTCTTCTGTGTTTAGTTTAGTTTAACTTTTTGCGTCTATTCACTCATAGCCACTCTGAATCACAGGATGTACTTTGCTGCCTATTTATGCAATGGCTGCATCAAATCTATTCACTTCAGTGAGGGTCTTCCTTTGATACAAAACCTCTTAGATACAAGAGGACAATCACTGTCATTAAAATTTTCACAATCTAAAACCTATAAATGTTCAAATAACAATTCCTCTAGCATGCAGCAGATAAAAACTGTGCTTTGATTTACTTCTTAACACATTGCTGAAGTCACCTCTTTGAAAGCTTTACAGCACGATTATTTCCCAGCAGCAGGGTATGCAAAGCCTAATTGAAACAATTAAGGTGACATCCAACAGCTTCAGTTGCATTTTGGGGATATCAGTTTGTATTAATATATTTCCATACAAACAGCATTAAAATGTATGTTGGTCTGTCACCCTCTGGACAAATTATAACCTGAGAGGTAAATATTAAAATTACCTTTCAAAAATTGAAGTTCAAATATGGGTAGGGGAAAAGGACTGCCTGTGCCTATCTTCACTAAGTAACCAGTACCACATCCTGCAAAAGAAACACAGTTATCCAGGACATGAAATGCTGCCTCTTGCTTGTATATCATTTCTGATGGTGGCTATCTGTTATAATGGAAAAAACATCAGTGATGCATCAGGATCTGTCTGGCAAGGCACTATGAGGTTCTCAATCACTCGGTCTCCGCAAAGTGACAGCTGTTGCAGTTCATGCTTTTTTCTACAGAAATTTCAATGCACTGAAAATGTCAGGTTACAGCAGCAGCAAGATCTCCACCTATTTATTCCAAACTGAATATAAGACAAAAGTCAGAGCACAGAATTGACTGCTTCTGATTCATTAGATGTGTTTCTCTCATTCCAAAATGCTATCAGTGCCTTTATTTCTTTTTTAAGTAATGCAATAGCATCTTGATCAAGATCAGAATCACTGTGTGGGTCCCACAGACCTGTGCCAACCTGAAAAGTTTCCATCATGAATCAACCTGTGTCGCCACTCCCTTTGGCTACAGCCAGTGCAGAAAGCTTTCTCTGGTGTGGTGCGACACGGTTACACCCAGCCTTCAGTGCTGTCCAGCCTGCTCTGTCCTCAGTGCCTGTTCCTCTCTCTCCCTGGGCTTCAGAGATAAGTTAAGACACATGTTCAGCAAAAGGGTGAGGCAAACAATGGGAGGGAATAGAAAAAAGAGGCTGATGGTAGCTCAGGATAGGAAACATTGTTACTTAGATTATTCTGGTCACTGTTATCTGATTTTAAGCCATTTTAAGTTTTAGAAATAGCAACATATGCAGAAACCTTTTCTCAATTTGTAATGGTAAATATAGAAACAGGAGGGTAGGCAGGGAGGACCGGTGTTACTACATCATGCTTAGTATATGCAGTGAATTTCCAGTTTTTTCAAGTGACGCCCCCCTGATAAATATGTACTGGAAATGTGAAGCTTCTCTGTTTTCCCTTCAAGTGGTCCACTGTTACTTATGGAAAGCTTTTTGCTTTGCTTTTCATTAACTGGCTGGTATTGCCTTTCCTTTTTCTTTAAAAAGTCATTATAACAGTCTTTTGAAACAAGAGGTTTATCTGTCCCCCAAATTAATAATATTTTGCAGTGCCTTCATTTAGAGGCCATAACAATTTTTTATATAGCCTCAAGGAGAGGGAGGAGAGAGTAAATCAACATTAATGATTCATTTGTAGCCAGCCCTTGGTATATGAGATTATATTCTAGGAGTGAATTTTTCTTCAAAATAACATATTTAAAGCTGTTACAACCCCTAAAGAGTTCATTGTATTCACATGTTTTGAATTCATCCAACTCCCAAATACGACTCACTAAAAAGAACTACTCAGCATTCTGATATTTCAACTTCTTTATGTTAGGTGGCTGAGAAAAGGAGTACTAATTTAAAGCAAGAGCATTATACTTACTTACAAACAACAGCTCCTAAACTTTTTCACCTTTTTTATTAAGTTGAAGAGGTAGAGGGAGGAGGGGAATTGGCACTGACAAAGTTACACAATCAATCACGAGTTGTTATATTTATCAAAAATCCAAGTGAAAGAGAAGACCATGTTGCTGACACAGTGAGCCACCTCGAACAGCCCTTACACAGCTTCAAAAAGATGTGGGATATGTCAGGAGCAGACATTATGGATTCATCCCATCAGTCCATTGCACAGCGCCTGCAGGATCAGGCTACAGCTGTCGCGCACCCCCAAAGGCAGTACCGATTCAGTTCTAGCCTGTGCCTTGATAAGGATGCTGCCTGATATGCACGACTTAAGTCAAAATATTGCACTGGCAATTGTAATGTCAAATTTTGCTCCCGATGGTGTCGACATCGTTCCTACAGGAGTCTCCCCTACCTCACCCTAACTGAACAGTTTAGGATCCACTACAATACAGTGTGAAATGGCTGTGACTTAAATAATCCTTTTTAATGAGTGTTATTTGGGAATGGGATGAGCCTAGTTCAAAGTGGAGAACTCCACAGAGAATGGGGTCAAATAATTTGCTTTTAATAAAACAACAAATTATAAATTAATTCATAATGAAATACTGTAGAACACTTAGAAGATCAATTACTATTAGCCAGAAAGAGAACTTACAGAAAGATTGTCAACATTTTTATCTCAAATTGTACCATTGAAAATGCTTGATTCTAAAACTTCCTATGGTGTTTTCTTCGAATATTACATCCACAGAACTTGCTCCATTTGAAAACACTGAACTCTTTAATATTTTAATTCAATTTTCTTTCAGATAGGGTAATTACTTCTGAAAAATTTGTCTTTTAAAAAGCTAAACTATTTTCCAGATTTTTTTATGTATTTCAATAATTAAAATCTTAGTTTTGGACAACAAAAAGTACCTATACTGGACTACACTGCAAATTATTTATTTAAAACTTGTTTACAAAGTATGATTAAAGTCTTCCCTTCATAAGCAGAGGAAAGGATGCCACCTGAAAAAGAAGGAATAGCAGATGTCAACATAGTCATGGTGAATACAATTTGAAAATAATTGTGGTGTCAGCTGGGTCATATTTGTGTAATAGACATTTTCAACAACATTAATTATAATGGATTTTATCAGATAATTCCAGATTTTTGCATTATTTTAAAATAGTAAGGAAATTCTTCATACATGTGTTCATGTATTTGGAAAGAGAAAAGCTTTATCAGCAATTTTATATTTTTTTAAGAAAAGACTAGCTTAATAGCTTTTTCACTTGAATCACTCTGGAATCTTAAATCCATTTATAAAATGCCAAATGGAGTTGTACAGGACGCATTAAGGATCACTGGCTAATTCTGACACTGCATGAATTTTCATTCAATTTGCAAAGGTGTGAGTCAATATAAAATGTTGTGAATGACTTCAATGGATCATGCAGTGTATTTCCTCTGAGAAAACGACGAGATGAAGTAGTTGGTACAAGAAGCAATCGGGAAATCCACTGAATATTCACTTCTTCGCAAAGTCTTATGGTTCCTTTTGAATCTAAATAGCCACAGAGAGCAGACTGAACATCCTTGTAATGTTTACTTAGCAAAATGCAACACTGGTGTGATAAAAAAAAATAAACGAGGGCATACATTTCCAAAAACCTGAATCCACTAAATTAGCTGCATTATCCTGAGTTGTAAGCAGAAAAAAAAGCATAAACAGTACCTTGTAAGGTAGGATTTGAGCATATCCCAACACACACAAAAAGATTATGTTTTGGACACAGGATAGGTACCCAGACCTCTTTTCTGTATTGATCAGGAGCTGCTTAGGCAGGGGTCCAGGTAGACCAGATCAGGCCAGGAAAAGCTTCCAGATAGCTTTGTTTTATTTACCTGCTTAGGCTCTTTCCTACAGTTTGAAAGAAAAAAGTGCACAGGTATATTAAACCTGTTTGATTAAATATCATGCCTCCAGTCATTCATTGGAACGCAGAACAGTTTCTCCCACCCCAAAACCCCCAGAGGCAGTTGCAGTTCGTAGCTGCACACAGCTCTCTAGGTCAGCTAACACTCGTGCCCACTTTTATAAGCTCTGGCCAGTCAGGAGCAAAGCTCAGGCTTTCCAGACGAGGAAGTGGCATTGCATTTTGTCTTGTGTGGGCATAAAAAGAAAGCCAGGATGACATATAACCTGAGCAAGATTTTCACACACATATCAGTCAGAATAGCCAAGATTCTGTTAGAAACTAATAAACCCCCAAGCTACTCCAGCATCCCTCCAGCTCCTTGCTGACCTTTTCAGCGATCAAAACTCCCATCAGAGTTTTTCAAGAACTCAGACGACTCCTTGCAATCTGCCTATTTTAGCAAAGGGAAGAACTGAACAGGGAGATGGAAACACAAGCTAAAACTGAAGCTGGAGCCAAGGATGCAGTCCTAGTGAGCACGATGCACGCAGGAGAGGACAGGCTGAGCAGGGTGAGGGCAGAGTAAGATTTCTGCAAGCTGTTTATAGCACACTACCTGCAAGACGTGGATTGGTGAGACAATTCACATCAGCTGAACCCAGAAGTGGAATTCAGTGGCCTAAAAACAGGCACCTACCACAAAAGTAAATGTAAAGTACCCTGCCTGCTCTCCAGAAGGGTTTGGGTCAGCTATAGGTCTTCTCTGTTTGCCACATCTTCCAGCCCCACGTGGATGTCTCAGGTACCCTACAGCATTAAACATCTGCATCTAGGCCACTGAATTCCCTGCCATGTTTTGCAGTAATATTTTAAAGTAATTTGTTTCCCTAAGAACTTCTCATTTTGACATATTTTGTGAACATTTGAACACTTTGTTTTAAAAGAGCTTTGGGAAGTCTTGCTGGGTATTTATTGTCCAAGGAAATTGTAAAATGCACTTTCTTTTCAGAAACATAGCTGTTGGTCTTGTACAACTTCCTCATTTGAGCAGTTGATTCAAGTGGAAAAAAATACTAACTTTATCACAAGGATTGTGATTTCACCAGGAGAGTTAGTGAACATATGCTACATCACTTGAACACTCTCCAGCCTTGCTGCTACAGCACCCAGGCTTTTGAAATAGCTTTCAAAGGCAGATTTTGATGAAGATGGGGGCTACATTCCCTTTACTTTCAGCTTTGAAAATGAAGCACATTAGAGAACAAGGGTGTAGAGCCAAAGCTGCTGTTACCAGGTCATTAATGCAGAAAGACTTTTTTTTTTTTGGTTGTTGTTAAATATGGCATAGCAAACCCTAAGGCTCCATGTGCTCTAGCCCTGCACACATACTCCTGTGCCATCTGTAACACCCACACACATCCTGTGCTATCTCTCCAGTATCCTAACATCATACATCTCCTGGAGAAATCATACCTAGCAAGTCAGACATTCACCATTAGGGAGACTGGGCTGCTCCAGTAACAGTGCAGTGAGTCATGGCTTTCTCAGTGCCTGAATCATTTGAACAGCTGCAGCAATCAGAGACCAATACCGCTCTTTGGGAATAGGTAGATTCCTGCTATTTCACAGTGAAGCTTTGTTTTTCACTGTGCACATCGCTTTGAGGGGTATGCAGGAAAGGACAGATTGGCTCAGCGCACAGGGGATGTGTCTTATATATTTGGCTTTTTCTAAAAGAAGCAGTATCCAGTGAGAGTAGAAAGGTCCAACTCTTACTCTTCATCATTTACTATACCAGCTGGCTGAAGCTATTCCCAAAAACGGCACATCTGAACAGGTTAAGAAAGGATGGAATTAACAACCTAAGTGGATTTTTAAAACAATGCAGTAAGCCATATCTAAGTCTTGCCAAATAAGCACAATGTCTCTGGTCCTGACAGCCCATTGTACATTTTACACTTGAAGTATTGGCTAGTCGCCATAGTAAGAATGGGAAAAGCTGGAACATTGAAAACACATGAAAAATTATCTTAGGTCTGATCGTCCTCCAGTCTAATGAAACAAAATGTTTTGGCAATCTATTCTTACAGATTAGCCAAGAGGTTCCCTGGCAGCTCAGATTTGCCTTGGCCCCTTTTGTCACCTATACAACAGCTCAGCAGCTCCAGGGTGTCAGCAGGCGGGATACTTTTGAAAGGTACCAGTTGAAACTTATCAGGGAGCCCCAGGACTTGCTGTCTAGCAGTTCAAGTGGATTACATATACAATACTAAGGTGTCTGACAGCAATTTTTCAGTTACAATGGGGCATTTTCTCCTTAAGAACAGCCACTATCTGATATGTACATGCAGATACAAAAAATACACAAACTTATATGTATTTTATATATATATGCAGATATAAAATAGATACACACTTATACATGAAAGACTGGTTTCTGTTTTACAAACTATAAAACAACACATACATGGGCAAGCCTTGATTAAGAGCCTGGGTAGCACACTGGATTTATAAAGGTTTTTAGGCAAAAAACATGTTGAACAATCCCAGAGCAAATCCCCCTCCAAGCCAAACTGATGTAATGTTAACAGAGTCACCTGTATTGTGCAAGAGCAAGAGGGAAGCATGGCTCTCTAGGTTTCTTTGAGTAAAAAGAAGTGTAGCAGATCTCAGATAATTCTGGGGAGTTTCTCTGCTGCTGCAGAGGCAGCAGAGAAAAGGTACATTGCATTCAAAACTGGTAGCTACCTCACCCTTTACCAAGATGCTTTTTGAGATATCTTGCATGCCTATTTGCATGGAGTTTCTCTGCATTCTTACACTAGATGCAACAGATCTTGATGCCCATGATATTGCTTTTTACAGATTTTTATACACTGTAATCACAGTTGTAACAACAGAGCTACCATAACATGTTCAGCCCTTTAATGAAAATAGTTTCAAGGTTCATTCAGGGTTTCTCAGCAATGTAAATAATACCAAGTGTTGCGATCCATTATTAGCAGAATAACTTACTGGCAAAATTTAGCTGTGTGGCAGTCATAGAGCAGCTCCCAGAAGCATCAGCCGTCACTCAGCAAGCTTCCCCTTCTGCTTCACTTGCATCAAGCAATGATACCCATTTTCCATCGGGTAAACGCAGCACGGTCAGATGAGCGGAGAAGAAAGAAAGGAGGCACCAGCTCCCTCCTCCTTATTTTGTCCCTTAGAGCCACCTGCTATCTGCATGGGTGGAAGCATGCAGAACAAAGGTAAAATTTCAAGTGCTGGTGCCACTGTCTCCCCTTAGGAGCAGAGACTTTGTCCAGGCTCCGCAGCTGGGCTTGTCCTGGAAGGGCTGTGCCAGAGGAGCTGCTCAGGTGGTACCAGGCAGTCATAGGCTGCTATCACTAATGTGAAGCTCCCCAGACATCCTCTTTGGCAGGTGATGAATTTGCAACCCCTCCACCAACATGCTGCTCCAGGCAATCATTTATTTTGCTTGTGCCTAATGTTGGTCCTCCATAATCTTATGGATGGGATTCATCCCTCTGCTCAACTACTGCCTACTATGAGATAGGCTGGGGTCATATCCTCTATATGCAGCCTTGTTACTTCCATGGTGAATTGTACTGCATCTAAATTCAGCATCAAGATAATTGGGAGAGTATTTGGGCATTATAATAGAAATAAATCATGCTGTACGCCCTGTTCTTTCTCCACTGGCTACAGCCAACAAACAAGATACCAGGCTTCTCAGAAGGAGAAAAAGAACATTCTCATCCCTTGTGATTCAAGCAGTTTCATTTTCTATAATGTAATGAAAGATTAACTGGGCCAAGAAGGCAACAAATGCATTAAACTGTAGCTTTGTGGCTAGAAATTAAATGACAGTCCTGGAGTCACTTCCTATACTGCAAAGTGCTCATTGTATATTTTACCCAAAATCTATTTTATGCAATTGCAAATGGAAGAAGACAACTCCGTCCTGAGATTAGCAGGTGACACCCATCACCCTCTCTCCCTCTAGGCTAGCCTACAAGAGGGACAGCATCTTTTCTGGGACACGTCACTTTCTTATAAACTATACACTATGGTACCCATTCTAGAAATTTAAAAAATACATTTGGCATAATTGAGCTTTTCAGTATCCAAGTGCCCTTTAAGAATCTGGGCCCATGTCATTTTCTTCTTCAAAAAACACAGTACATTTTAGTACAAAAAGACATTTTCTTCTTCACAGTCAAAAAAAGGTTTAAATCCGTTTCAATTAATAAGAAAGTAGAAAAAATGTTAACATTGTCATTGTTTAATACTTGTTACAAAGCAGAGAGCAAAGATTTTTTTTTTTTCAGATTGTGATAACATGATACTGAACCCAGTAGCCATATAATAATACTGTAAATATAAGATAATCGACAATCTGAGTAGAATGTAACCCCAGGATAATTATGCACTTCTCTATATCTTTAAAACAAAGCCTTATCCTCACATCTAAAAAGTGGAAGTTACATGGTAATTATTCTTTGAATTACTTTGTAACTGGTAGTATAATTATCAAGTAATCTGCATGAAAATAATTAGGTATTTACATAGTCTTTGCAACGTAATTACAGAGTAGTTGGTTGATTATGCAGCGTGTGCCTTGTAAGAGAAAGTGATACCAAAAAGACAAAAAAACCCTATAAAAATACTTGCCATTTCAAGTAAAATGAATTAAAACTGAAAAAAAAATTCTCTGTATTTTGTGTGAATGTGTGTGTGTACACATACGTGCCTCTGTGTGTGCATGAGAAGGTGGAAAACAATAGAGATTCAAATGGAGATAGAAGAGTGTACAAATCATGGCAGCAGTCAGTCAGTTTCCCGGGTGGAAGAAACTTGTAGAGTCAATCATTTTCCAAGTCATAAACTTCTCTCAGAAGACAATAAGAATTTCTTCCATAATTCACAACCACACTCGCCTCTCCATCTCACAAGCGCATCTGCATTCAGAGATACTTAATAATTTCGTAGAAACAATATGAGGATACAGTGATTGTTTAAAAACAATTACTCTGTCTGACTTTTACTCTGATTAAGTGTCACCTGAAAAAATGAATTCACGGTATACTTTTTCTTTTAATTTTAAAGACATGATGAATTATCTCTTTTTTTTTTTTTTTTTGAGAAAAAATATGTTAATAGCAATAGTTTGCTTTTGTTGTGAGTGAGGCAGCCCAATAATTGATTTTGATCCCTGTTATACATCTGCACCTTCTGCTCTGGCTGCACAGTTCTAGTCATATTCAATTATCAGATGCAAATCCTGCAACAATGGAGATTATTTCTTAAGTAGAAAGTCATTATTTGGTAATCATTTGCATTAAAATAGCAATACAGAGTGAACAGAATGTAAGTGCTCAAAACATTATATATATGGTCACAAAGTAAATTATAAATGGAGAGGAGCAAGAACATTCCTTGAATATTACAGACAACAAACAAGCACCACCAACAGAAAAAATCTAAGACTATTATTTCATATTTGTGTCTGTCTCATCAAAGGAAGCAATCATTATTTTTACACTTCTTCCTTATTAAACTGTTTTCTTCTGGGTAGCTTTAGCCTCTGTTTTTCTAGGCCTACCCCATCTATGTCCATCAGTGTTATGAAATCAATAAGAATTTTTTTCCTGTGGATTTGTGAGGCCACAGACCATTTATGATCATCTAGGTTGACCTTCTACATAACAGAAACCAACTCATTCTTGTATCCAGTCCAAACTGATGTGTCAGAGAGCTCTCCTTTAGATGAGCAGCTGTTTTTCCTCTTTTTGTTTGTTTGCTTGGTCTTTACTCAGGGAATTCCCCATTGTTCTTAAAATGAAATCGCCTAAATGAAATATTAAATACAAAATTGAATAAGGATTTCTATCTTTTTTTTTTTTTTTTTAACTCAGTGAATAATATAATCTGATGGGAACTATATAAACTAGTTTTTAAAATGAATGTATAAACCTCCCACTCATTTCGTTATTTTGAATGTCTGAATTATTCCCCAATGAAATATTCCAGCAAAAATACATGGTTAAAGGTTCAGCGAATAGCAAACCCATGTTTGATGCACCTCAGATGTCTGGAATGAACTTTTCCTGCTGAAACAAGAATATGTTTCAAGCTGACTAAGCGTGAGAGTTCATGTGTCAGTGTTCAGCTTAATTTCACATAAAGGTTAAGGGAGCTAATAGGACTGACGCGTCGTTTCTTGTGGATAATAATATGGAATTTGAGTGTGACAGGATGCATCCATCTTTTCCAAAACTTACTTTGCATCAGAACTGTGGTCCTTACATGGATCAGAATCTCATCTACTATCTATTTTTGAGGAAAACAGGGAGAGAACAAAGGTCCATATCTACTTACTTATTAGTGTGCCCATTAAATTCATAGAATCACAGAATCATAGAATCATTAAGGTTGGAAAAGACCTCTAAGATCATCGAGTCCAACTGTCAACCCAACACCACCATGTCCACTAAACCATGTCCCTAAGCGCCACACCTACACGTCTTTTAAATACTTCCTGGGATGGGGACTCAACCACTTCCCTGGGCAGACTGTTCCAATGCTTAACCACTCTTTCAGTAAAGAAATTTTTCCTAATGTCCAATCTAAACCTCCCCTGGCACAACTGGAGGCCATTTCCTCTTGTCCTATCGCTAGTTACTTGGCAGAAGAGACCAACACCCACCTCGCTGCAACCTCCTTTCAGGTAGTTGTAGAGTGCAATAAGGTCTCCCCTCAGCCTCCTCTTCTCCAGA